>OY292400.1:30594080-30631409 GCA_958496205.1 Idaea biselata | reverse complement strand
AAAGTGAAAAGTAGCGTAGATTGATGTAAGCTGTACATTTATCAGCGCTTTTACTTACTACACCTTACGTAGGTATTATTTCACAATAAATGCACGTTTTTTGAACAACACTTATAGGGAGCGATCATGGCGATAGTAAAGAATGTCTACTGAAAGAAAATCATAGAAATGTTGTATTTGTACATAAGTATGGCTTTAGTCAATTCATTCACAAAGATGCGATTACAATGAAAAATGTGCTTTTAGTTTTTAGCCCAATAAGTCGATGATGTTTACACCTTGAGTTTTTGGAAACGCGTTGAACAAATGTGGCGTTGAAAGCGCCATTTTCGTGTAAGCTCCTCGTGTAAAGTATTTAATTTCTGTGACGACCTCTGTGGCGCGTCGTGCGAGAGCGCGACTGCAATGCAGGAGGTTTCGGGTTCGATTCCCGCCGGGTGCAAGTATTTATGCTTAAAAATAAATATTTGTGTCTGGTCTGGGTGTCCTTCTATGTATAATATGTATGTATTTACAAAAGAAAAATAAATATAAGTATTATATCCGTTGTCTAGTCACCGTAACACAAGCTTAGTCGCTTACCACGGGGCTAGATGGCGCTGTGTGTTGTTCACAGAATTTATTTATTTATTTTATTTAATTTCAGTGACAAACATGGACTTTTTTCGTTGCTTCCAAATCTAGGGTAGTAAAATTTGCCTCCCTCGACTTACGACGACGACTTGACTGGTTTTATATCTCCAAATAACTGGTAATTAATTACTTTAAAAATACTTGAACTTGCTAATTCGAAGTAGCCATAATCCGGTGAAGAACATAAAAAAAACCGGTCAAGTGCGAGTCGGACTCGCGCACGAAGGGTTCCGTACCATTACCTATACAATAGATTTTGTTTTGAAAGGTAAATTGCGGTTTACGATTTTAACGTTTTTGACGTTTTAAAAAAAACTACTGGCTTGATCTCGTTCAAACCAATTTTCGTTGAAAGTTTGCATAGTAATGTACATCATATACTTTTTTTTAGTTTTATCATTCCATTATTTTAGAAGTTACAGCCCCCCCCCCCCCCTGGTAACTTCCTGGACCAACATTTTACCACTTTGGAAGTTTCTCTCGCGCAAACTTTTTAGTTAGAAAAAAAAATATTAGAAATCTCAATATCATTTTTGAAGACCTATCCATAGATACCCCACATGTATAGGTTTGATGAAAAAAAAAATTTTTGATTTTTAGTTCTTAGTATGGAGAACCCCAAATATTTATTATTTTTTTCTATTTTTGAGTGAAAATCTTAATGCGGTTCACAGAATACATCTACTCACTAAGTTTCAACAGTATAGCTCTTATAGTTTCGGAGAAAAGTGGCTGTGACATACGGACGGACAGACGGACAGACAGACATGACGAATCTATAAGGGTTCTTTTTTTTGCCATTTGGCTACGGAACCCTAAAAAGTGTATCTCTGCAGTGTAGGAACTGTCGAGTACCGCCAACATTACCGCGGGCTACAGGAGCCTCCCCCTCGCTCTCCCCCTCCCCTCCCCTCCCCTCCCCTCCCCTCCCCTCCCCTCCCCTCCCCTCCCCTCCCCTCCCCTCCCCTAAGTGCGAGTATGGTAATCCACGCCGTAAATACTACTTTTGTATGGTAATATGAAATAAGAACTAGTTTCGCAACAATATCAGCACTCAATAAATTTTCAACTGTTAAATAATATAAAACTATACTCGTAAATAAAATGTAACGAACGATTTCTTATTGCGTCGCTTCTGTAAGTTATCTAGCTATAGAAGTATACTTGTGCAGGAAAAGGATTCAACTTATTGACGACTATAGAACTACCCCGCCCGGCTTTACACTGGTACTGATCTTAATCTAATCCTAACTAATATTATAATTATAAATCCGAAAGTTGTTTGTATATTTGTGCTCGGAGCTCGATATTTATTGCTATGTAGCTTTCACCCAGATAAGGCCCGATCCCGCGGGAATATTATGTAGTATACATCAGTAGCTTATGTGGTTATCCAGATCTTAAGCTATCTGCATATCAAGTTTCATCGCAATCAGTTCAGTAGTTTATGCGTGATCGAAACCCAAACAAACAATAATCTAAATTTTCGCCATTTTAATATTAGTGGGAAGTGGAATTAGGCAGCGCACGCGCAGCCAACATCCTCAACTATTCCGTTTGAACGAGACGGCTGACCACTTGACTGACCATCGCCTTTACCGACCAGTTGTTAGGGTTCCGTCCTCAGCAACCAACTCTAATGCCCAGTTGCGACCTATGTGGCATTCATATATTCGGATCTGGCATTCAATGACTCGTCGTAGTAGAATCAGTAATTTTGCATGAATCTAAATCACGCCGTCAAAATGTAAAAAAAAACTTATAAGGCATCTCTCCAAGGTGTAAATGTTTATCACAACTGATGATAATTAAATGATGATGATAATGTTTAACGAGAATGTCTCTGTTTTGTCGTTTATTGTCATTATTTGCGGTGTCATTTCATTAGACAGGTAAAGTGAGGTAAGTAGGTAGGAATCTCAAAATTATCACAGATGTGTGAAAACTGTTGTACCAAACGTATTTCGGATCATGAATTCGTTGGCAAACTACATTTAGCCAATGCGGACGATCTGTGTAAATCTTTATTATTAGTGAAGTGATTGTCTTGTGTATATTTGTGGTGGTAAAATAGATTTTTTCTACCTTTGTTTACCACAAAATCTATTTTACCATTGAAATCATCTGTTGATGTTTTCCATATTGTGTGAAACTATATTCAAAGTACTATCTATCTATCTATCACAGCTTGGTTCGATTTGCGATAGTGGATCAACTAGGCTGTATATGAACATCGTTGTTGTCGATGACGGAACCTCTCGTACCTGAGGCCGGGCTCGCACTTGTCCAGCGCGCACGCGCACGCGCCGGTCACGTGCCCCGACCTTTCGACCACACATCACCTCCTACTCCGTAGTGTGTCCACGTGGCGTCGGCGCGGCGTAGTGATATATTGTATTATATTAATTTTCCAAACAATTCTAACACAGTAAAAAAGCAGAGAGGTCTTTAAAATGCTTTGTCCTGACTGACCGACAGCCTGAACCGCTGACAGTAAAGAGCTCAAACTTGGAAAGTATGTTCTTTTTATGATGCACTGATAGGAAAGGGTTTTTCAAAATCGATGCGGGATCGGGACATATATGTATATATATGTATATGCGGGCGAAACCGTACAATTTCTGCATTTACGAAAACGTAATAAAGCTCGCAGATCCGTTTTCGGTCGCCATGCGCTCGTAGCATAGACTCGTAGACACCGACTTATTCCCACGAAAAGTGGGTACTGAAGCAATAAGTATTTTCCTTTACTTTTTACATCGTATCCTCTTTAATTACCACAAAAAAGCTACGAGTATTGTAATTAATCGCACACAAGTTTTTCTGGCTTATTCCCATAAGCTTCAAATCTATTGTTCTCATATTTTTTCTTCAACTCCCAGTCACCCGTATCTAGGTATAAGATGAAGTAGGTGTGTGGTGTACGTATCTACAATGCTACGTGTATTTAACAAATCTTTATTGAAGACTCCGCGCCTACTACTTGATTAATTAGCTAAATAATAAAAACAGATAAAAAATGGCAACTACGTAAAGTTGTATTGTATTAGATGCGACGAGGAAAATACAACATTTTTACCTGTAAAATCTGAATAATTACGCGTAGGTATTCAATTATTTAAAAAGTTGTGGTTTTTATTTCAACTTCATTTTATTACGCAGTGATACTTCATAATAAAACTTAATTTATTATCGCGGTCAAGGCGCGTCGCCGTAGCGTCGCGTCTTTTCGAAATTTATTCTGTGGTTATATCACAGAAAAAATAGACAAAAGTCTCTAGATAGTACAAAAGTAGCTAGCAATGAGTTTTCTTAATTCAGTTTTAAAATCTATACTAATATTATAAAGCGGAAGAGTTTGTTTTTTTTGTTTGTTTGTTTGAACGCGCTAATCTCAGGAACCACTGGTCCGATCTCAAAAATTCTTTCAGTTTTGGATAGTTTATTTATTAAGGAAGGCTATAGGCTACTTTTAATCCCGATATTCCCACGGGATCGGGACTTACGCGGGTGAAACCGCGGGACGCTGCTATCTATTACTATTATAAAGCGGAAGAGTTTGTTTGTTTGTTTGAACGCGCTAATCTCAGGAACCACTGGTCCGATTTGAAAAATTCTTTCGGGGTTGGATAGTATAATATATTCCGGTAGGTTTATCGGTCCACAATCCATAAGTACCGCCAACTAAGCTAGGTCATTTAGCTCAACGGGATCGCTGACGCAGTTTTTCATAGTTGATAGCTAGTTACCTGTCTGCAATATACTAAATAGTGTGAAGTCAAGTCACAATATCACATAAACTCACGTACTAAATACTTATCTAGTTCTGTTTAATGGAACTTGTGAAACAAATACAAGTAAAATAATTAAAAAACCATTCAAGCGAAGTAATTTACCTACTTTAATTTAAATGTGACAAACAAGGAAACGGACGATTTGTTTTGTTGACGTAAAGTTTGCGGGATTTGTGCAGGATAGAGCGTCGAAGTTTACACAAGTTTCGTAGTTCGAGGCTAGTCGTAGTCGACCTTATGTGTCTTCATTTATAGGTAACTTACCTCACGATGCGGTGAACAAAACCTTGTATGTTGTAGTTATGGGAAGATCGTAGTTTCTGGTCGTTATTGCCGGAAGTCAGTTACTAAGTTATCCACCAGTTCAATAAAACTTACCTCAGTAGGTAAACCTACAGTAAGTAGGTAGCTACATCGCTGGGGTCTCGGGTAAACAAACATGCGGTAACACGAACTGACTGTTGTCTATATTTGACAACTACTGTCAATATTTACTTGACTGATCTGTGCAAGATTTGCGACTGTCGTCTTTTATGTTATAGAAATTATAGATAGGTAGGTAGGTACTTTCTACTGTAGGTAGCCCGTTACACTACAACGCGCGAGCTGCTGCCTAGCCAGTAAACAGCTTGTTGTAGCTCGGCTCGCCTCAGCTGTCTTGTAATAGTGACTCGCACATTACATTTAAACAGTGCGGGTTACTGCAGTACTGCTACTCGGTAAGCTGACTGGTAAGCAAACTTCCACATATTTTGTCAAACCACAATTTTTGTCTCTTTGTCTCGAACAACGAAAAAGAAACGAATAATTTCTGTCAAACAACAAAAATTTTCGCTATCTCGAAGTAGGCAGGCTGGCTTACATTACTCCAGTCCAGCTATTACATCCAACCTGCAACTGGAATGATAAAAAATCGGTTCTGGAATGCACTGGATGCAGTTATATCATATCAGTGAACCCCTTTAAACCTAAACCGATTGCAATAATAGGTATAGTCGGTATGCGAGCGATAGATACTCGTATAAGATGAGAGATGTATGTAAGTGTAGCTCTGAAATAAAACAGGCTAGTTTTATGCCGAGAATAGTAACAACGTGTCATTCGTAGGTGGATAATGTAGGTATGTATTTACTTACTATAATTTTAGTACTTGAGTGTGGCATTTCGGGTCGCTAGAGCTTGATTTTTGAATTCGTCACGTATGAAGTTGTAACGAGTAGGTACCTAGTACCTACCTATTCTAGTATAATAATAACTAAAAATATTTAAGTATAAAAATAGGAGACTAATCTTTCAGCCGAATACAGAAGAAATGCCACTTAAAATTTAAGGTACAAAAAGAATTGAGCAGCCTCTAAATACAAAATTCGTTACTTTTATGGCATTTTTTAATGGGAGCTGATTAATTGTTAAAGTAGAACTCAAATTTTGAGTAGCGTTTCTGTATTCGGCCGTAAATCATTTAGCATACATGCGTGTAGTCTAGACTCAGTATCAGCCTAGAAAAAATAGCCCGATAGCCGAGATGGATGGAAAACGAAAAGGAAGATAGTCGTAATACAATTAACACAGATCGTGCGAGTTTTTACAGGCCATTAATGTTTCTTAAATGTTAATTCAGGGGCCGCCTGAAGCGTTCAAGCGTAAACGTAACGTAATGACTAATGACGTAGGACATTAATTATAATTATCTTGGTATGGGGATAGCTGGTCTGATAATTATCAGACCAGCTATCCCCATACCAAGATTCATAGCAATTGCTTCAGTAGTTTTCTACTGCTCAAGATCTGCGATATCAATATCCATCAAATGTATTCGTATAAATACCCTTAGCTAAAGAAATATGAGAGTGTTGTTGTCTGTATTCTACTACGCAAGTCTATTTCAGTTGCACGCACAATGCAACATCTCATCACAATGCGATGCATCTATCTTGAACGCAACGCGTAACGCGCGCGCGCATGCCGTCACCGCGATATAATAATTGTCATACACAAGTACCCAAGTACATTAGGTTAGACATATTATCTGTAGTACCGCGCGCGGGCGCTATGCTCGGCCCACTTCGTTGCGCCCGCGCGCGCGCCGTGGTAGTAGCACTGTGGAGCAGTGGTTGTAGTTCATGCAGGGAGGTGTTGTTAAACAATGGTTCGTGTGTATTTGTTGTTGTAATACTATCGGTAGATCTAGCCTCCAGCTGCGACCTCGGCCGTGAACCGTGGTCTGCCGAGTGACACATCGTGACCGGCTAATGTCAGGCATCGCTCACTCCGACCGCCCGCGCCCCTCTGTGACTTGCACCCGTGCCCGCTCCCGCGCCCGTCTGTGACTTGCTCCCGTGCCCGCTCCCGCGCCCGTCTGTGACTTGTGACCCGTGCCCGCGCCCGCTTGTGACACGAAGCTTTTACAATGTTTCATTATTCGAATCAAGATCACAACTAGAAGTAAAATAGTTATAGTATTGCGATTTTTTGCTAGAATAGATATGTGAACAAAGGTGTGGCTTCAAATTCTACTGAGGTCTTTAAATGTTTTATTTTGCAAACTGTCATTTTTGTTATGACCTTTAATATTTTTTTTATCATGAAAACGACTAAATACCTACATATATTTAGTAATTAATCATTTAAGTTTATTAAATAACGATTTGAATTTAACTCAAAGCATAATATTTTTGTAACTTTATTATGTAGTTTTATACCATAAAAAAATAATTAATAAACAAATTCTTGCTTGCCAAAACTGCAGTGCGTGCAAACATGTCTAAAATAGTTTACTTGAGGTGGAACCGTAATAGAATGATGTGTTCTCTACAGTAAAAGTTTTACTTATATTCATTATACTTCTACGAGATGTGATACTCGTATATTGCGCAACATCCTAAACCGCAGATACGCAAACACATACCTACCTACATAATTTATTGCAAGAATATCTTTAATTTGCTGACGTATTTTCGTTTTTGTAATATTTTTTATTGTAGAAATCAATGTGACATTAATATTCAAATCATTTACGTATAACTTGCTACGTCTTATCATTATATTTATATTGATTTATTGCTACATCTTAGATCACACCGTGGGTAAATACGTCCATGACATTTTTTAATGACGTCCAATTCTTCATGATTTGGTGGACATTCAATTAAAATGAGAGTGCTTAGGCATAGGTACAGTACATATCGAAGTAGGTTTCAGATGCAAGAGTAGATATCCCGCGTTTCAACCATGTTACAATCTCTGCGAAACCAAGACTATTGTTGATATAATAAGAAAATAAATAACAATACTCGATTAAGACCCGGTAAAATTTAGCTATAGGAATAACAAATCGTATTAATTGAATTTTTTATTACCTATTATGTTTACCTAAGGTTTTATTGAATTCTGTAAAAAATAAGATATTACTAAAATACCTACCTATGTAGATGTACCTACGTGTCGCTGGAATTTGTTTGTTATAGTTATGACAACCAACTTTAGGTATAGGTACGAGTAAATACCTACATACTCGTACTCGCACAAAGTACGATAAACAAGTATTCAATAAACTGACCTAGTTCACGTTTTTGTCTACTACGATATGAATTAGTTTCGGACGTTACGGTTTCAGAACGTTGATAATGATAACACAAGTAGTCTACACAAGTCGTAAATAAAGAAATGGCAGGTTGCCACCCAACCTTGTGGGTCATGTGGGTTGGGTGGTGGGTGCGGGTGGTAACAGATACAGGTTCAACTTCATAGATACCGACTACGCGACTGTCGATAGTAACCCAGTGATGTGTCATACATATGAAACAAATAGTTTTATAGGTGCCTTCTTTGATTTTTTATGGCTACAGGAAATAAGCATTCGTCAACGCCCTACGTTTGGAGATGTTTGCTGATCTCCTGCACACGGAAAGTAACGCAATTATACCCGAAAATTGAGTTTAATTTCAATCCAACATCGCAAATTAGTTCACCAAGGTGTTTCTATAGTAATTTCTCTGTAGTAACGGTCAAGTAAATGACGCACGGTTCCATCAAGTAGATCGTCGATAATGAATGCGAGATGACCTAATGACGCTTTCTCATACAGAGCCAGCCAGGCAGATGCTCGGCAGATGTTGTTTAGACGAGTGACGAGAAAAAAGGGTGGGGTAAAAAAGTCTTGGTAGGTACCTATTTAGCTGTAAGCTGGGAGGTGCTTGACTCTAACAAAAAACATGCAAATTAAACCATACATATTTCCCATAGAACCCATTAGGGAATGAGAGCACAGACAAACATAACATACTAACATACATCGCGGTCAAAATCATAATCCTCCTTTTTCCGTAGTCGGGTAAAAAGTCCTCGTTTACATGCAAGGGAGGTATCCCAAAACGATTTTATTTTGTCACTAACCCTGTGAATCCTGTAATGTTCTACGCGGGAGTCTAAACTCATAAAACTTTTTATTTTAGAGTCGGTTAAATAATCCTTATATTCTTCTTCAATCTCTCAACTACCCTAATAGAAAATTTCTTACAAATCTAAACAAACATATACAAACAGATATTCACATTTATTAACCTCTTTTAAAAACAAGTTTCTATAAAGCATAAAAAAGGATATTTTTTCATGTTTTTTTCCGCTATGATAGGAAGTCAAACATATTTGTGTTTTCAGCAGTCAAGTAACATGTTTCTTGTGTTATTTTTCTTTTGCGCTAACAACGCGTCTTGGTTGTGTTCTGTGTAAATCGGCTGCAGATGCAGTGCAAAGAGAAAATTAGTTTCTTAGTAAATAAACCTTATCTTGTCAGCGTGAAATGGATTCCGATAAAGGTCATTCTGATTTTGTACACATTGTACACTGGGCTAGTCTAGACCAAACTAGTTTTATAGAAAGCTAGTGTCGATTGCGTAGGTATATCTACTGAGAATGGTGCAGATGTCGATATGAGATAGTAAACGGGTAAATAATCAGGAGATCGCGACCTTTGAAAGTCACTAAGTGGCCGGTGTGGCCGGACAATCAGCTCACAACGAGGATGTAGGTATACGGATTTCTAGTTTCGATATAAGTAGGTAGCGATAAATTTTACAATTTTATTACTATTTTGATTAAGGCAAGAATTTTAATCGTAAAACATCTACGCTTTATTTATTTATCAAAAGCTGTTTTGTATTTTGGTTTAAAGCGTAAAGGACGAGGCAACTAGATAGGTACAAAATACCTTTGTCTCCTCATTATGACTACTGCGTGTGGTCAAGTGGTCGGTGACCAATTGTTAAATTCAAGTAATCATTGACGAGTGCGTCTCCAACTTAAACTACCCATTAGACCATCAGGCGACAAATGTCGAGCAATATGTGCCGAAGACATCGGGCGACCCAGACCTCGCTAGACATGTCCGTCAGACTCATGTGGACGGAGACAAGACATCAGGTGACGTGTCGTGCGAAGCAAAGACATTTGTCGCCTATAGAGTACCAATAGTACAAACAGAATCTTAACTGATACTTATCGAAGTTATATGACCATTATTGACTACCCCACGCGATGCTTAACTTGCATGATCGTATACAGGCCAACTATTAGTAAAGTTGTGGTAAAGTACAGATAATTTAAGCAAGTAAACACCATCTAATACGAGTATTTAGGCACCTACTTAAAAGAAACTGATACGGTTATACGAGAAATAAATAAATATTTATTCTTTAACTAATCACAGCAAACTATTTATAGCAAACAAACATACAATAAATACCCACAATTTGAATACAATAGATAAGTAACTTAAGTATACGAGTAGGTAGGTATACACTATAATGAATGAATAGGAAAATCTGAGTTGCAGCCTGAAAAAGTAATTACCTACCAATAACTCATTTCATCAAAATATGTATGTATTAAATAAATACAAGTAACATAACCGGTGTCTAGTCACCGTAACACAAGCTTAGTAGTTTGCCATAGAGCTAGACGGCGCTGTGTGAAATTCCCATCATTTCCTTATTTATTATAATCTAAAGATGGCTATGTGTTGTGTCCAGATGTCTAGTCCCGGAATGCGAAGCCAACTCGTCGACGACGTGGTCACCCTCGTGGTCTTCCTGGGCGCTGCCGAGCGACGACGCCTGCAAGCGCTTCCAGCCGCTCGCAGCTGACGGCGCCTGCGACCAGGACTCCTTCAATGTCTCCGCTCCCGAGCGTTGCGAGGAGTACGTCTATGAACACTACAGTAGCATCGTGTCCGAGGTGAGCACAACATCGACTATCTCACCTGGGCGCTGCCGAGCGACGACGCCTGCCAGCGCTTCCAGCCGCTCGCAGCTGACGGCGCCTGCGACCAGGACTCCTTCAATGTCTCCGCTCCCGAGCGTTGCGAGGAGTATGTCTATGAACACTACAGTAGCATCGTGTCAATTCGTGTCCGAGGTGAGCACAACATCGACTATCTCACCTAGGCGCTGCCGAGCGAGGACCCCTGCGCCCGGAACTTTATGGCACGACATTTGTCACTGATCTAGTAAATCAGCTCTTACTGGCGCTATGTAGGCTCCGCTGCACCGCTAGCGGGACGCTGGGGGTTGTCTGAATGAATACCTGAGTCAAATCAAATCGTTTAGAAATGTCGAGATTTGAGTTGTGCTGTAATATTGTGTGTCGTGTTTCAGTTCAACCTGGGCTGTGAGGAGTGGAAGTGGTCGATGGTGGGCACGGTCCACAACATCGGGATGCTCATCTCGCTGCCAATCATGGGCTTCGTCTCGGACAGGTAATACCGCCTCATACCATCAATCATCTAAACTTATACCGGGGGGGGGGATACAAGGGGGCGGATCGTCTTACATAAATTTTTAACTCCTAACATCGGAGGTCCGAAAATGTTTCACATTTTAACCACCATTTTAAATCATAATGATCATTCTTCATAATTTTTTTAAAACATAAAATTTAAAATACATAATCATTGAAATTCATAATATCACTATTATAAATTTCGTTTTTACTAAAATTTGTTTTAATAAATTTCTTAGTCATAAGTTTTTTATCCATAATTATTGAAAATTATAATGTCTAAATTCATACATTTGTTTCGCCTACTATTGTTATCTTAACGCACGTTGTACTCGAACTTGGAAAAAAATACACGAAGCACACCGACTCGGATAGGTTAGGTTTATGTTAGAACATGATTACACGCAGCGCTTTGGCGAGCGAGCGTAGCGAGCGTGCCGCGGCAGCGGTCGCCAAAGGGCCTAATACTATACATAAAAAAGCGTGATGTATCTTAATCATAAGTGTTTTTATGAAGATCGACAGAACACAAATCAAAAACAATCGAAAATTTCCGTTAGAGTTTGATAATGGGGTAGTTCATAAAAGAAGTTTTGTTACAGTTGCCTTTATTAATATAAATAATCTTAGTAACACATTATGAATTATAGCAATATGATCATGAATGTTATGAAGAAAAAAAATCTGAAAAATAAAATTATGATTTTAAAATGTTCTTGGTAACAGTATGAATAAAAAAATTATGATCACTAACTGTTATGAGCTCCGATGGTAGTAATAAAAATGTCTAAATAAAAAAAGTATGAAAAGTAAAATTATGAAGAGTGATTATTATGAACACAAATCGATAGTAAGACAAAGAATATGACTTAGAATTTTATGTGAGCCAATATGGACCCGGATACAATTATACATAGGTGGAGGCGTGGGAAATCCTACAGTCCTAAACATTATTTCTTAAAAAAAAATTAATCACCATAATATTATTTTAGAAAAATCAAAACAATAAAAATTTTAGAGATTATAAAATATGGTATAATAGTATTTTATTTTAGTAATCAGAAAATAATCATGTTACTTATAAAAACGTATTATTTCTAAAAGTGTTAACCCACACGCACGTGGGTTTTTTTTCCCTTTAGGTACTTCTTATCTTCATTATTATATTGAAGCAGGTTAATAGGTAGGTTATTATTAGTCAGATAAATATCAACAATAAACAACTACCTGTTGTACCTACGAGTAGGTCTAGGTATATATGAACATGGAATGGTTGACACGCTCCTGTGTCCTGACAATGCTAGTGTTTGAACCCGATAAGGGACTATTATATTTACACAAAGCCACCGCTATCTGTGGAATTATCTGCACGTTCTCAGCTCTCCATTGTTATATTAATCACTATCTATTTACTAAGATATATCTATACCGAAATATTTAGAGGATGATGTGATAATAATACAGTCGCAAAACAAAGTATATCTAAGAAGAATCACATTTAAACTTGCCGTGAGGGTTACCCAGTCTCTTCCCGTGAGTGTCGTAAAAGGCGACTAAGGGATCGGAGGGAGACTAGCTAACCTTTTAAGTTCTCTTTGCGCGGTGGCGGATAAACTGCCTTGGTCCCTAGCAGGGTTGGTGTCAGGCAGGCGGCCGGCCATAAAAGTATTGCCAAATCGAATTGTAGTAGATATGGTTAATGATGGATGACTTACCTACTGCGCTGACCCCAAATAATTAGGGTTTCAGCGGACCCCGGCCCCCGGGCCCCCGAGAGGGATATAACTGCACGGCAGGAGACTCGCTCAGATGAAGAGTCATTTTAAAACTTGCTGACACAATGCCGATACTGAAGTATAGCTATAAAGGGTAAACCTATAATAATAGCTATACTTCAGTTTCAAATGTCTAATTTGAACCTTGGCCTTGGAATCTTTAATTGGGTCAGTTAGTTTCGCTGCTGACTGTTCACTGTTCAGTATCTAGTTTACTTTGATGATCGTTTTACCAAGTTTTTATTGTAATCGAAGCAATTTGTTTCGTGAATGACGTCGGTTCTAGTTGCTAGGTTAGGAGGTAAGTATTCAATGACCTTAATTATCTTAAATAGCGAGAAATGAGGCTCGACTACTTCCTACACGGGGGACAAAAGATGACGAATTTGAATAGATGATTGCAGATGTGTGAAATTACATTTAACTACAATGACACTATAATAATAATAATCATGCTTAACATTAGACGAGCTTTTTCATATTAGACAATAACGATACCAATACAATACACAAATCGTCCTAGTCCTCGTATTAGAGAAATTAAATTTGGAGAGTGTGTTCTTTGGAAAGTATTAACTCATAAAGGATGTTTGGAAAGCACCCAGATAACACCCACGGGTTACTAACACCCAGACCCAGGTAGAAATATTTACGGTCAACATAAATACTTATCCCTGGGGATTGAACCCGCAACGCAGAACATAGAACAGATATAGATACCTACCTACGAATTTTCTTTGCTACCACCAATTACGCTAGGATTTGTGTGGTGATGTGGAAACTGCTGCTATACTGGTATTAGGCGTGCCACATTAAATGCAGATATCATTTCGGTATCGTCTGACCATATCGTTGTCTTCCGACCTGACGATATACTCACCGGCTACATGTCGTGTCGTATGGTTATCGTTATCGTCTAATGTGAAAACGCTCATTGAGAGCATCTCATTAACATACTGACAGACATAGATAATTGTTATTAATTACTAAATAATCAAGTACCTATAATGCCATATAGATTAGATAAGTAAACAAAAAGTAAACTTAAAACTAATAGGTACGTCAGGCGGCATTTACGCGATCTCATACACAAATTACATACTTACAAGATACATTTTATTGCCGTAAAGCCCCGGCATAGAATAAGGTTACTCCATCTCTTCCCGTGAATGCGGGAGTCGCCTTGTAGAAGGCGACTAAGGGATCTTAGAGAGACTAGCAAACCTTACATTCTCCCCGCGCGGTGGCAGATAAACTGTTTGGTCCCATGGAGAGTTGGTGTCAGGCAGGTGGACGGTCGTTAAAATATGCATGCTGCGCGGACCCCAAATAATTTGAGGTTTAGCGGACCCCGGCCTCCCGAGAGGGATAGAACTGGGAACATCGCTCAAGTGAGAAGAAAACCAAAGATAAATTTTATGTAATAATTGTAATGGTGTGATTTCCAGATGGGGTCGGCGATCAGCGCTGGTGGTGAGCGGCGCGGGCGCTGGCTTCCTGGGGCTGCTGAAGTCGTTCACCCCCTCGTACGAGTGGTACCTCGTGGGAGAACTCCTCGAGACCATCATGGGAGCCAGCGTCTATCCTGCCGCCTTCGTACTTAGTAAGGTTTCACATTTTTATGTTCTGATCACAAGACAACAACGTATACAGCAATAGGCTGCGTCCTTTTGAAGTAAAAGTTATGTCTTATCTAACCTTTATAATATTAATCTACCTACAGAAATAAAACAATAGGTATTTAAAAGCATTAGTTTTTCTAATAAGTATCTAAAGAATAATATTTTTTGGTATCATCCGATTAATTCATAGTGAACACAAACCTATTGTCATCCATATATGGTTGGGAACGCCCATATCTTCATCATCGACTTTTCGCATGCGAACTGCAATGGAATGGAACTCTCTGTCACCCTAAACTACAACTTTGGAGTCATTCATTATGTCTAGAGTGAATAGGTTTCTTAACGATGCTATATCGTCGATCTCATCATCGTTTCCCAACGGGTGAGGTGAGGTCAAATACAACTATCTCGCGTAATTTCACAATTAGTACAAGTAGGCACAAGCAAATAGAATGCGATATAGAAACTAATACGATAACAGCTTCCAAATTAGCGTCAAATTTTTATTGCCATGTTGTTTTGTTATCAACAACCGTCCGTCCGGTCAGTAAACGCTGTTTAATTAATGGCCTTCATTAAAGAGGTGTCTGAACTCATAAGTCTTAATTAATCGGAGATAACTCTTGTTCCAGTGATCGAGTGGCTCGGAGTGGAGAAACGTATCCTTGCGAGTTTGATCTTGGGGATACCTTTAGCAGCGGGTGCGGCGTCGCTGTCGCTGCTGGACTACCTGACCGGGTACTGGCGGACGTGGGCGCGCTGGGCCTACCCGCCCTCCTTCCTCCTGCTGCTGTACCCGTGGCTGCTGCCGGAGAGCGTGCGCTGGCTGGTCACTCGCGGCCGGCTGCACGAGGCGGTGGCAGCCATCAGGACGGCAGCCAAGTGCAACCGATGGGAGGTCTCAGAGGAAAGCCTCGAGAACATGCTCCGACAGGAGAAAATCAACCTGGAGACGACGAAGTTGGAGCCAGAAGAGAATCTCCTAAAGGCTTTAATTAAGTAAGTTTTTAACCTATCCATTTTACCTATGCACGATCCAAAATAACCAATTTCGTCAATGTCATGGAATCAATATTAAGTTATTCTAGTCTGTCGCGCAGTTCAAATACTTATTTAAATATCCGAATCCATCAAGGAATAAAAATAAAAATTTCCGGGTCGGTAGTAAATATATTTCCTCACATCTTTGAGGAAATCATAGCAAAGGTCTTGCTAAAGTCGCAATAGAAATATTATAATGGAGGAAAATATCAAGGACAATAATCATTAGATCTGTATAAATACATCTATTTAACAAAAAAAAACAAGAAATAGGAACAGTAAAAGAAACATAAATAGTATTAACAATAGAGGAAAACAACGAAATCCTGTTGTTGATTGTTGCCGCGATATGCTATGGTTAATGGTGAACTGCCGTAGATGTATGACGCCAGGAAGGACATTACTACTCAATTAACCCAGATTATCTACAAGTAGGTATTCTGATGTTATCTTTCGGTGCGTAATTAGCATAAACAAGCACATATTTGGGAAACACAACACAACCGTTTCTTAGTAAATCGTTTTCAGTTTTATGTTTTTTCTGTCGCCTGCGCCGTTAAATATTTTGAAGGCAATGTGTAGTTCAGGCGTTCACCCCAACTGTTCTGTGATCAATAGATTGTTGTCTATATAACTCGCGATGTGAGTAATGTATCGCGATGTATTTGATACGTTCGCGTTGTAATGTGTAAACTCATTTACGACGTCAAGCAATTAAAACCTACGTAAGGACCGGCTTAAACAGTGTGGAAATTAACCAGAACGTTGCATACTTAAATTTTAGATTCTTCTTCTGTTTTCGCGATGTTGTATTGAAATTAAAGACATTTTTCGGTTTGAATCGCGTGGTTTTTATTACTTTTAGCATTATTACAACGCTCAACGTTTCGAGACCTTTCCAGGTCTCTTCATCTGGATAGACTAAGATGTGATTTGTCATTCTATTGTATTAAATTTTTACTATATCTAATTTTTACTTTTTTTTTTGTTTATTTTTACTTAATTTTTTCTATAACTTAAACGTATCTAGTTTCCCTATATACTCGTTATACTAAAAATTAATTTGCGTCTAAAACGCCTAAAAAACCTAACACCTTAATTACGCAGGAACCTACAGGATCACTACTTTCCACCATAAAACCTGTTTTGAGAAGAAATAAAAACGATTTAGGCGCCGAGTGCAGACTTTCGCACTTTGCCGACTTTTGCAATATTCTATGTAAGGATTAGCGGAGTGCCGACTTAAACGTCGTAGAATTTCCTATACTTAGATGAGTTCTAAATGGTGGTGTACCCCTTTCTAAAAAGTTTTTTCTAGCCCTAGCTAACTGTGTCTGTGTGTGTAGATACGGTGCGCTACGCATGCGGCTGTGCGTGTGCTTCGCGTGGTGGTTCAGCGCAGTGTTCGTGTTCTACGGGCTGGCGGTGAACGCGCACGTGGTGGGCGCGTCGCGGCACGTGCAGTACGCGCTGCTGGCGGCGGCGCAGCTGCCCGCGCTGGCCGTCAACACGCTACTGCTGGACCGCGTGGGCCGCCGCCCGCTGCTCGTCGCCGCGCTCGTGCTCACCGCCTCCGCGCTCATATCGCTCTCCTGCCTCGCCGACAGTTAGTACCATTCTACTGCCTTAGATATAGGTAGACACATAGTGTCTCCAAAGCTAGTGTTCGGGTCCCACTGATCCCAGATGGCGGGGCTCTACTGAGCACCCGCTGTCTCTGATATTGAAACGTGGGTTAGCAATATCATAAGCATGATAATTAGTTTGACGGAAGGTTGCTTTAGAGGGGAGCAGCTGGAATGTCGGACCTATTTCAAAAAACCTATTCGCCGATCTGAACCTTACTTTCGCGTCCTCCGACATCAAGACCCCATTGCCCTATCTTGTGCCACTTGTATCCAGTTGGGTGATGAAAGGGTCCCATTACAATTGGTCAATTCAGCGGCATCTGGGACGCCCAATAAATCGGCTCCTCTGAATTCGCCATAAATATGTCTGTTCGATGCTAACCTAGTATCGTGTAACCCGCAGCGTGGCGTCGCGGCGTGTCCGGCACGGCGCTGTACCTGGCGGGGCAGACGGGCGCTACGATGACGCTGAACGCGCTGTACGTGTACACGGCGGAGCTGTTCCCGACGCGCGCGCGCCACCGCCTGCTCGCCGCCTGCTCCACCGTCGGCAGACTCGGCGCCATCATGTCGCCGCTCACACCGCTACTGGTACGTCACGTACCCAACGTCAACCGACGCGACGTGCGCCCTAACCTCTCTCTAACACAAAACTTCACAAAAGTCATATTATGGTTGCCTTCAAACACTTCAGGACCAGTGGGTCCGATAAAGCACAGGTTATGGCCTAACCTATGCTTTACCTGACCCTTCCAGCCCTCAGCTGGGTCAATTTATGAAACCCAATCGATGTACTCGAAAGATTACCAAATCGATGTTTTGTCTTTATTGTAACATAATACAATCATGGCGTAACCGATGTGTGATCATGTTGTATAGGTAATTGATGTTCCTATCTGAGTATTCCGTGTTATCTCCAGGCGGTGTACGCATGGTGGGTGCCGACGGCGCTGTTCGGCGCGCTCCCGCTGGGCAGCGCGCTGCTGACGTGCCTCGTCCCCGACACGCTGCACTGCGCGCTGCCCAACACCTTCGCGGAGATGACGCACGCGCGCGCGTTGCCTCCGCGCGGCGGCCGCGGGGAACCCGTCATGGCCACCGCGCACAGCGTCTCCACCGACAGTGGCGCGTGACTGTGGAGGAACAAAGCCAGGAGTTATGGCGCCATCGGACTGTACGGTGGACGTGAAATGAAAGAGTTACGTGCTAGTTGATTGTGGTATATAATGTGTTAATGGGCACACATGAAGGGGAAAAAGGTAATTTCTGTATAAAAAATGTGGCCCCCTTTTTCCTCACTGGATAATGACACTAAAGGATTTTTGAAATCATGAAACCTATTACTGCCATAGTAAATGACCATATTCAGAGGGGACATAGAGGACCTCATTTGTATGGAGAAGCAGTTTAAAGAAGAAGATATAAGCTGTTCACAACAGACCGCTATTGCTAATGTCTGACAGGCTGCTATCATCTGCTGGCTGGGTTGCGAGCGAAATATAGTTATTGATCAAACTGCACGCGTTAATCCTTATTTTTGTATGATCTACAAACATTTATTTCGGATTCAGGGTGTTATTGTCAAAATACTTAGGTAGCTGTAACTGTTCACAAAGTATTTAATAATTATTGTTAAGTATTAATAATAATTTTAATTATAGCAACAGCCGAAATCGATAGCACTTGCAATAATTTAATAACCAGTGGTTTACCAGTGATTTACCGGTAATATTCTCAGTTCACCTTTTCCAAATAAATATCTACTTATGTTTATTCATTTTTTTTAATGTCTGAGTAATATTTAAATAGTTTTGATTTATCAAGCTTCAGCTGAGGTATGTCTCTACATAGCCAAGCCCTTCCTAAATGTACAAACCCTGGTTTGACTCTTCAAGCAAGGGTTTGTAGATTTAGGAAAAGCTTGGCTCTTCGTGAAATCCGATGATTCTCTAACCTTGAGCATTAATTCTATGCTGGATATCTATTTTATAGGTCTAAGGGAAGGGTATAGGTCTAAGGGATTTTTCCTTAGTAAGGTCCCTTAGTCTTCCCTTAGACCCTTGACTTGTTTTTGTGAATATCATCTCTGGTAACAAATATTACTTTCGATTTCGGCTTGTAAACAGGTTCCATTGGATAAAAATACTTCAAAAATGAGATTGATTTGTATTTCAATATTGTTCCGTTTATGCAAGTGTTCCACCACAGATAATTTATCTGCTCTGTAGGAGATGTGTTATGTATGTAAGCACAGAATACATAAATAGTAATGTAAGTTAGAGTTAGTCGTTCAACTGTGAACATAGACTACTGTGAACAATAGTCTATGTATTGTAATACATAGGATAGTGAATGTTATGAAAATCTAGTTCCGTAGTTAGTTGTAAGGCGCCTTTAAGGCGTGTATTGAACATATTAGCCAAGTATTTATGTTAATAATCGGTAGGTACATGGTACCCTTATACTGGACCTTTCACACGTTGCCGATTACCGAGCGTATTGGCTGGAAAACAACGACGTGGAGTGTTAAAAACGTACGTTCATAATAACTATGCATCTGTTATTTATTTATTTATTAACACAGTTACTTTTTACACTAACAGTATCACACCAAAACGTGTATAAAAGTCATTGTATTGAACTTACATATCTAACATATACATTTAAAAACTTATAGCAATAATTATAAAATTCTTTTTCGTTATTACAAAAGATGTCAGCATCTACTTGCTGACTAATAAGCTCATTAAGGAGTGTCAGAGCTTGCGTGGTGGGTGCATATTGCGCTGTCAAAGTTCTAACATTAGAAGCACTGAACAACCGTCGCGTACGCAGCCTTACCAGATTATCTGGCGCAAATAGGGAACATCTGGCTAGACAGGTGGGATTATCAACTTTATTATGTATCAATCGGTAGTAGTGATTAATTAAATCCCACTTCCGTCATAAATCTAAAAAATCCATACCAGTCATACCTAACACGAACGGCGATGGATACATATATGGATAATAACCGTATAACTTTTTATAAAGGTACCTGGCGAATGTTTTCTGTAGTTTCTCAATCATATCCCTATACTTACGCTCATGTGGATCCCACACCACCGAATTATACTCTAAAATACTCCTAACAAATGCACAGTATAGTTATAGTTATAGGTGGACAGTTATTGTGGTCTTGCCAAAAAGCAACTGTGCTGGCAGAATTGCTAAAACTATTATTTTTAACCCCTCTTATAATAACTTTAAATCTGATTGGCCAAGTTACGCAAAAAGGACAAACGTCTACACGATGTTTTCCCCCGGGTTACTGGCTTCAAGCTTTGGTTTGCCAATAGGCACGGTATTGACAGCGTGTGAATGGTCAAGCTTAGAATATAAGAAGCTAGTTGTGATAACAAAATGTACTTTTTGTGCAAATACGGTTTTATTCTACGACTAGGTAGGTATTAGTAGTAGTCAAGTTAGGTAAAGTTGATTGTTTTCATATTGAGTACCTAATGATGTATTTAGAAGTTGTGTCAGCGAAATGTTGTCATGCAGCAAGTTGTTTAGTGTTTATTGTTATACAATATATTAATAGTTAGGTACTATCTGCTATCCGCAACAATTCATTATAAATATTATATACTAGTTGCTTCCAGCGGTTTCACCCGCGTAAGTCCTGATCACGTTGGAATATCGTGATTGGGGATTATTTCTAAGTATATTACAAGTTTCATTGCAATCGCTTCAGTAGTTTTTGCGTGAAGAAGTAACAAACGTTCATATATCAATTCTCGCAAACTTTCACATTTAGGTATAATATTACTAGTGGGCTCTCGAGAGGGATGCAACCGGGAACATCGCTCGGATGATGATGATGATTACTAACAGGTATCCTTGTTGCGCTACTCTGTGAAATTAATTAATTATTAAACATATAATTATTATTTGCAATAGCTCATTAACTATAATATACATTTGAAATACTTATAATTAAATTAAAAAAATGATCAATAATTCAGTACAATTTTAAATCCATGTCGTTTTTTTTTTTGCAAATTAACACCACTTAACACCCAACTTAGTTATCGATAATTACCGACCTTAATATGGCAGGTACTTATTATGTAGTACAATACCATTCCACCTACTACTGAAACAACAAGATAAAACAACATATCAATATCGATCACCTACAGTCGAAGACAAAAGTGCGAATCCCATCTAACATTGCTAACAACAGAATTTAAAAAATATCGATCTCTACGTAAGATAACAGTTTAGTCGTTCACTGTACAAACTGCACTCATAGTACAGAGGAGACGAGTGGTGCGTCCATGAGACTGTGCTAGTAGCTAGATCCATTCACAACTGAATGTACAGTCGAGTGCAGTACAAATAGAACATCACTCCACCCACGATGGTCAATCGAACGCGACGGATTGACAATTGGACGGTGACCGCGGTCGGGGACACCATTCGAGCGCGAGCGTACCTCCACGGACCACAGCATCCGCCCTAATACTTATTATTTGACACTGGCTAAACGCACGTGTGCACCGACAATCACTGCAGTAGAAAATCCACGACTGAAAGCTTTAGAAGGCAACCGGCAGCTCACCATTTCTTTATACTGGCTAAACAGGTGTAGAAGCCAACAGTTGTGATGAAGAAACACATGGCAGGGAGGTCTGGGAGTCCGGTATAATAGCTTGACCGTTTCTTGATACTGGAAAACCCAAGTACAAACTACTGAAGAAGAAAAACAAACGAGCATTGAGGCCCTAAGAGCTTGCTATACTTTTCAAACGCACGTGTAGAAGCTAACAATAATCAAGAAGGAAAAGCACAGCTTGGCGCTCTGAGAGTTTAGTATTAAAGATGGTGGTAGCGGCAACGTCCAGTGTGGATGGAGAGCGCGTGTTCGAGGAGCTCGGCATCAGCTGGTTCCACGCGAAGGTGGGGCTGCTGGTCGCACTGGTGGCTGTGCAGGTCGGGATGCTGCACACCACCTACATCTTCCTCGCGGCCGACGTGCACTACAGGTCAGTCACTTTATCGTGATAAGATCAGACTAGCTCCAAGTTCATTACGCAAGTATTTTGAAAAGTTATATAAAAGATAAACTAAACTATTAAATAAATAAATAAATTCTGTGAACCTACATGATTTTCAAACTAGCAACAGTGTATTTTTAGGGTTTCGTATCAACAAGCTGAAACTCTTATAGTATCGCCATGTCAAAAGAAGCTGTAACTTTGCATGAGTGTACAAATATTGATCTGGTAGACAAGGTTTAGTTAGATAGCTTTTGAAAGAGTTATGCTAGGGTTTATAAAAACATTAAATCAGCAAAATGGCTGTACTTCAAAAATCAAGAATCAAAAATATTTATTGTTTAAGTGATGTGCATAGGGGTATTAATTTCAAATATTTTGGATACAATTACTTACCCACTACAGTCAGGCATACAATATTTTATGTTATGTACCTACTTAATCTGACCGAGTTTCCCCAAAAAATGACACCATAGCATAGTTGGGGGTAAACATATCCATAATATGCATTTATGGCAATTTTCTTTGATGCGATATTTGAGAGAATAGGGCATAACACTACTTAGTTAATTTGCTATTTACTTTTGTGGGATTTCTGAGGGGATCTATAGCTGCGAAATTAGGTATATTTTGTTTTACTAAGGTTTATCTGTAATCCTGCGTTATTTAGCCTTTCTTTTACTTTATTTAATACTTGTGTATGGGCATACGTATGCAGAATATTATGATGAAATATAAAGAATTATTATCACAGCTAACCAGTCTTTTAAAACATACGAGTAATGGAAAGAAAAAATAAGTAAAATTTAGAACTAACTCTGTTGAAAATTACATTCTACATACCCCACTGCAATCTGTGTTATTTTTTGGAGACATCAAAACTCTACACTGCACGCATGTGCCACGATCAGGCAAGAAGTTGCTTAATTTTATTAGGATTAGGACCTTATTTTTTGGGGGTCAAAAATTATGTTAGTCTGTTTTTTGGTTTTAGATATACCTATATACCTATACGAATATAGATATTCCCTTGAAATCGGAATGTAGAATTATCTGGTATGTAATAGATATAGATAAAGTCTTTCGCCTTGTATTCCCAGTAAACTAAGAAATGTACAGGTGTTGCTTGTTATAATATTATAATTAACTTTAAAGTAACTGTCCACTTAGATAAGATCATAAAGGGTTCAATCAATGAAAGTGCAACTGTAATGTCGGAGTCGACCTCGATACGTATCATAATTATAATTAGGTCTAGGTTACTAAGTATGTAAGGAGCCGACATACTTCTATTATATACCTACTTCATTTATAAATTACCAAATCTTAATTGAAAAGAAATCAGTTGAAATTAGCAATTGAATGAAATACAATGGAGCTCTAGCAGTCAAGGTATAGTGAGAGCCGAGTATAGTGACATACGTACATACTTCCACTACGCTGAGAAAAGGGGATCTTGACAGACAGATGGACATTGGCTTTGAGGGAGAATCGAGTGATTCTTAGAAGACCCACATATACGGAGAGGTCAAACAGATCAGCCCCGCGTATTCGCTAACTCGGTGCCTATGAAAATGACAAAATGTGATGATCACTGCGATCTAAAGACTAAACGAGAGTGTAAATACCCAGTTGTTTTTATTAGTTAAATAAAAAAACGGGGTAAGTGCGACACTCGCGCACAAAGGGTTCCGTACCACTATCACAATTGGATACGGAACCCTAAAATGGTTTACAACAACCAATTTTTAAATTTTATGGAAAAATATGAAAAATTAATTTAAATATCTTCGATTCTTACTCCCATCAAACGACCGAATCACTCAAAAAAAAAAAAAAACCTTGGCACAAAGAAAATCTGAAACTTATAAGAAACTCTTTGGTAAGTAAGGCAGACTGGTATATTTGACAGATAGGCCAGCCATTTTAAATTCCATGACCAACTCGATTTGTCCTGACCAATCAGAAGCGACCTCACATTGAACTAAACTCCTTGTTATTTTTGAAACACGTTTGTTGTATGGGAGCCCCTTTTAAATAATTGTTTTATTTTGTTTTTAGTATTTGTTGTTGTAGCGGCAACCGAAATAAATCTTCTGTGAAAATTTCAACCTTCTAGCTATTACGGTTCATGAGATACAGCCTGGTGACAGACGGACAGACGGACAGACAGCGAAGTCTCAGTAATAGGGTCCCGTTTTTACCTTTAGGTACGGAACCCTAAAAAACGGCATTCCAATCTATCTAAACATCACTCGGACCGGTGTGGGTCAGGTGCACACTTTTTCATAAAAGCATTTTCTTTGCTCATAAAAAAACTAGAAGTAGTCGATTTGCATCGAGTCGAGCAAATTGTAATAGGTACTCTTCGTGTATGTTCGTGTATGTTTTACGCCGTGTAGCCCCGGCATAGCATAGGGTTACCCCATCTCTTCCCGTGGGTGTCGTAAAAGCCGACTAAGGGATTTAGGGGGGACTAGCAAAACCCCCGCGCGGTGTCGGAGAAACTGCTCGGTCCCTAGAAGGGTTGGAGTCAGGCAGGCGGCCGGCCGTAAAAATATTGCCAAATCTATTAGCAGAAGGTATGGTCGATGACTTACCTACTGCGCCAACCCCAAATATTTGGGGTTTAGCGGACCTCGGGCTCCCGAGAGGGATGCAACCGGGAACATCGCTCGGATGAGAGACTCTTCGTGTATGTTCGCCTTAAGGCATGGCAACTAAAGGAACTTAGTGTACGTTACCCTAAAATTATAGCAAAGGTTTGTGCGTATGGAACCCGCGTGGTACAAATAACAGCAGGCGATTGCTCGTGAATAGTTTTATTATAAAGAGAATTACTTTATCAGTTATGTACCTATCTAATCCTTTTTTAACTTGACATTAAAATAAAGTAGTTGCAAATATAGTTAACCTCTGTGACGGCGGCCATGATTTACTTCTGTCTATGGTCGACGAAAATGATGAATTTACTTTAATAACGCTTGTCTACATCAATATGTATAAAAAAAGGTATCCTGTTGGACTTAGATCATTATTTAAGAGTATCAAAATTCCTAATGGAAAGTGAATCCATATTGTTTATTTGACCCAACCATATTAGCAGCGACTACTAAAGGTAACAGAAGGGTTTCCCCAGATTCAAACATTCTCTTTCTCAGTATTTCTCGGATTTTCCGTTTGCAACTGCTTAGGAATTTAAAATACGAATAAAGATATTTGAACATGTAAATCTAGGTTCTACACCTATGCATAGGCATACCTTGTGTAAAACCTAGATTTACATGTTCCAGGTGCACTAGTGGTATTACACAATCATAATTCTCCTTTTTGTCGTAGTCGGATAATAATTAGGTATATATTGCATAAATATCCAAAACGTTCAAGCCTATAATAGCATACATAGTGTAACCTTTATTGTGTAATGTTATGTATTGAACGGGTGAATGCACAAACTAAACAGTACTTGCGCTGTACCTGACATGATCCACTCGAGCCTATTTGTATTGTATCTGAATCTAAACATCAGTTTGGTTCGGCTCAATCAACCCAGATTTGGTAATGTTTAGTAAATATAAATATCAATATTTTTATGGATAAAATTGTGGTCTTTATTTTCGAAAGGTGGAATATTATTACCTACTTATCAAGGAGATCTTAAATCAATGTATGGGCTACTTTATATTCATATTGGTGTGACGTCTTCTTCCAATTGGTATACAAATTTATCCGCGACATTTGGCAGAATTTATCTTCAAAACTTCTATGAGCCAAATTTCGGAAAGGTGTCACTTTACAATATTTCTCCTCGTAATTATATAGAAGGTTTCGTCGTCAGACAAGAGCCGTCTAAAATCTAGTTGTCTAGTTGTCTAAAATCAAGACGTCTACCGCTGACTTTGCCAGAGACATTAAAGGTTATTTAATGATTCAACAGTAATTATTTAACTTAGGTACACTTCCTTTTAATTATTTCTAAGTTTTACTGGAAATGATATTTAGAAAATAATAGATAGGTTATCTATTATTTATTTATTATTATTACCTAGTTTATCTAGGTTAAGTAAGTACTTTTTTATTGGATGTCCTTTAAATAAATAAAACTGCTATCTGATAAAATATATCATACTTTGTATATACAAAGGTAAACAATAAAAAACCGAGTAAAGATACCGAAGAGTTATCTCCACAACACGAAGCTGCTGGCTCAATGACTCGAAGATCTCGGCCTTTGCCACGAGCTCGTCCATCACTCCCCTTGCTTGCATAGTGCTATCATATGAGTATACCTACTTCTTGTCTGTCTGTTGGTGACGTCTTCAGAAAGACCCGAGGCGGACTTACCACTCCATCGCCAGGAAAATAAATAACTAAATATTATAAATAAAGTTCCTGAGCGTCTAAATTTCATAATTATGCAAAATTTTTACACATTTTCCTCTTTAAATTTTGATAATGAATGAAACTTGATGTATCACTTTGGGCAACCTATTGCAATTGACATCGGTTTAATTTATTATGCATTTATTTTTAGTAGTATATACATATTGAAATGTACGTATAATTTATATTTTCCTTGTGTACACATTTTGAAATGTTTTACGGATATGGAGACCCCGAAACGTAGCTTTAAGAACTTTGCAACCGATGTGTGTGCAATGAAAATAATGAAATGAATTATTTGAAATGGTACATAAGTAAGGATAAACAAAAACAAATATATTAAATTAGGTGGGTAAGTTCCTTATTATTTTCTTTACAATAATAAACGCACTTGAAATAATGTCGCAAAATGATCATAAAACCATGGTAAATAAGTTTTGAAGTAATTTTAATATTAAACACAATAAACCTTGCAGACGGCAAATAGAGCTACATAAACATAAGGTTAAGGTTGGTACCTATCTGTTCGCAATAACTATACGTATACATAAACTCAGTTACTATAGGTATGCACAATACAAACTGTAGTCGAGGTAGGTGCTTGTACTTTTATGTATCACAGAATACATATCGTCGAGGTGACGAGGATGTCCGATGAGACTGTCTAGGAAGATACGGAAGGCTCTACCGACCGACCGACCAGAGAGCGGTGCGACCAACGACCACCGACCCATACCATACATACACCGAGCGAGCTCATCAGATGTTATCGACTTTCGTAACGCAGCCCGCCGCACGCGCACGTCCGACGATGCGGATAAATCTAAACACATCGCGAACTATTTATTAAAATAATTTTTTTATTTAATTAAGACAAAAACAAATTCATTTTTGAATAGTTTGTAAATCGGTGTAAATAATTTTGGTGGTGAATATGTCGAAAGTGTCAGAGAGTAAGACAGTGTATGGCGAGGTGGACACCGACCGGGTGATGCAGGAGCTGGGCCAGTTCCGATGGTTCCACGTCAAGAACTACATCCTGGTCACCATCGTCATCTTCAGCGCGGCCGTGTATGGGATCAACTACGTGTTCTTAGCAGCAGACGTGCCTTATAGGTAAATTATAAAGAATATGATGACATTTTTGGCTAAAGGTAAATGAGGAAAACGAAACACCGATGGTACGTGAAATGTTAGAAATAATGAGGCGCAATCACTTACCGCTGTGAACGTTATTGAGCACAATAGTTTATACTTCATGGATCATAGGTACATACTATCCCACTCGCCTGTGGCCAGTAAGGCATTACAAACTGACTGTAAATCCGACAGGCCAGTAATACAGTCAAACAGACGGACAGGCTTAGTAAAAGGGTCTTGTTTTTACCCTTTGGGTACAAAAGCCTAAAAACATCGTCTATTTTGCACGATTGTATTAGAAATCGGCACCATGTAGATGTGTCATTATGATGAAGTATTGTGGTCCACACGAGTATTCGTAAGATAGAGTCAAAATCTTCCCCTGACGATGGAAACTGCCTGCGTTTGTGCCTGTCATCGTTGCATATCTGCATGTTGCCTGTAATTCTGTATGGCTTATTATTATCTATGTACAATAAGCAGGTACCTAATAATAATAATAATATAGGTAGAGTACAGGAAGCACAAGCAAATACAATGCAGGTAAGCAGATTTCCGGCTATTTTTCAAAAGGAAAATAGATCGCGTTGTTCGTCCATCTTTATAATAAAATCTTACAAAATTAAATCTAAGGGATTGCAGGCCACACTGCCGAGGTTTACAAAAAAATTACAAATTCCTCAATATGTTCTGGTCTCGTTCTGTTTTTTTGGTGGTTACAAAATTTACAAAAAAAGCATTATACTTATTTCCATTGTCTAGACCCCTCTAGTACAAGCCTAGATGCTTAGATTGAGGCTAGATTGGGCTGTTTGCAACTTCCTGCCATATTTATTTTTGTTCATTTCTGGTCAACATCCTTTGCCAATATTCTTGTTATTTGCCCATTTCCCTATGTTACAGTTTTATCAGGATTCACTTTCCTATTTCGCTAGAATCTTCACGAACTTTTGAATTAGGTATTAATTCAACGAGACAAATGGCACATACATTATCTATTTTATTCCCATTTGTCCCGCAGACATTTTTCCAACGTTACTAAAAGGTTGCCTGGAAGAGATCGCTTTTAGCGATAAGGCCACCCATTGTACCTATTCTAAAATTAGCTGTAAGTTTTTGTTTTTGTAATGTGTTTTGTAAATTTTTGGTGCAATAAAGTTTTTATCTATCTATCTATCTATCTATCTATCTAATGGGAATGAACGGGACTAAATGAGACAAATGGAAAGTACCCATTATATGTGTTGTAATATTCTAGCAATCCTCGCCATATCGTCCTCATCATCTGATTACCGTTTCCCTTTGAATTAACTTGTTGAGACAGACTTGGAGCGACTTCCCTATTATGCTTCGTTGAATTTGAATTTTCTTATTCTTAAATAGTAAAAAACACAGCTTTTATTCTTATCTTATTCAGTTTGATCACAATAAATAAGTAATTAAAAATGAGTTCCTTATTAAGTTAATTGTAATGTCACTAAATGTTTCAGTTACTCGTATTTATTCACCCCAGACAAAATTTCTCCGCGAGCGTAGTTCAGCGTAGTAATGAAAACGAGTAACTTAAATATAAAAAAAATGACATTTCAAAGAGATATCTTGCTAATATCTGAATGAATAAACGTACTTTGATTTGATTTTGATTTAACAACTGAGTACACAATATGCTTTAGCGACTTAAAAATCAAACAGCATTTATGGGCCATTGCAGTTGAAAATGCTTAAACATATTTTTCGGGTGTAATCGCATTGTTTTTGTTATTTTTAGCATTATATAACGCTCGACGTTTCGAGGACTTTCCAGTGCGTCTTGGTCACGTGAAGACAATAGGCAAAAAGTCCTTGAATCAAAGACGGTTGGTCGTTGCCAAAATGTAAAAAAAAACACTACAATAATAAATGAACGCTATTACAACTGCAAAATATGTTTATTTTCAAATCCGAATCACGAAAATCTAAGAAAAAACTTACAGTGGTCGGTGGTCAGGCATTTAGTTGATGAATCACATCATCAACTAAATACAAGTAAATGGGCACCTTCCATTAGATAGATGTACCTACTCTTATCAAAGTAGGTAGGTAATTAACTGAGGACATTATGAAGCTTAATGTTAATAATTTAGCACGTACATAACTTGATAGTAGATATAGTTGAACAGGTATATTGTTGGCTTACCATACGGATAGATAACCTCCATTATTCTACATTTACAACAACTGTATTTAGATGAGTCTGTGCATCTAACTATAAATATTACCAAACCATGCAGTTTCAAGACGGAGGTACTTTAGGTCTAGCTGCTTAGATTGAGGCTACAATGTCCTGTGTGCAACTTACTGCGATATTTGTTTGTTTATTTCAGGTCAACTTTCTTTGCCAATGTTTGTGTTATTTGGTCAGGTTTAAGCACCATTATTTACCATTACTTCTACCACCAGCCAGCCTATATGCCTCTTTAACCTATGCTAGAAAGCGCTGTGGCTTGTTCGGTCGATGTTCACCGTAGCCCTGCGGGAGGTAGGTACATGCAGTGTCATAGTGTTATGTGCAGTTTCGTAACTCGCCTCCAATTTAGGTACTTATGTAATTATAATAGCTAACCTTGTTGTTGCACTCGGTCCCACTCTACTCTCACTACACTACACTAGCGCGGGCGCGGGCGCGGGCGACCGAAGGTGTTCGGAATATTTCAGACCAATTTGGCCAAGGCAACTTGCATGCCTTTTAGAAGGTACCTACCTACATAGGTTCCATTTAGTTGTACTCATATAAATTAGATTTTTCTTCTGCTGTAATGAAATTAAAGACATTTTTCGGTTGGAATCGCGTGGTGTTTATTACTTTTAGCATTGTTACAACGCTCAACGTTTCGAGACCTTTCTAGGTCCCTTCTTTATATAAATTATTCAATATTGTAACTATCTCGTGCGCTTATAGAATCCCGATTATAAGTTTATTAAATACGTGGTTATACCTATAGATCGAGGTACCTACCACTATATTATTTTATACATTTTTTTTTTCTATTCTTACCAAGGTATATAAATACAGTAATATTAATAATTAAGTATGAATAATAACTTATTAGGAAGCGATACCTAATTAAAATCATAGGTAATTAATTATTCTATTGTTCTTCAAGACTTCGTTATGAAGACATATTATTATAGATTATATGAGAAAGTACCTAGTTCTCTATTTACAGTGAAAGTTTGTTCAACCCCGATATAATGTCGATGCGCCCGCGCCGTTGTCGCTCACTAAATCAAATATTATGAAGCTCCTTTGCTCCTAGACACCTAATTTATGCATTTGTTTACATTAATTTACGATATAATTAATTGAATTATTTTGAATATTACTGCATTGATTTATATTCCCTTACGACGTTATATATTTCTCTGCAATCAGTTCAATTTTATCGCTCTTTCGATATTTGACGACTTTGGAACTACATGATCTATGCGAGTGGCATAATTGACTAAAGACAACTTGGTAACAAAACGAACACGAATGAGGAGTAGACATGAAGATAGGGTCACGCTATCACTCAGTGGTCTCCGTGTCCGGCCGTAGTTTCACCAAGTAGCGCTTCCTTGAGGGGTGTTCTCTATTTCCGACAATTATCTAATATTGTCTCACAATAAGTAGTTGTGAGTAAGCAGGACATTCAACTAGGTCAATCTTCTACTAACTATAAACTACATACGTATGTACATACACCGTGCACTGCGGCATGCGGCAGTTACTCTAACTTACACTCAGGAGTCTTCGCTGTTTGAGGCCAAAAGATTGTAGGTAGTCATTCTTTGACATTGAGGTAATTATAATTTCATACTAAAATTGTCCGAACGATTGATTAATCTTAATCAATGCATTCGTGGTTTTGCGTTTGTAATGCCTCTTCAAAACCTTCAGAATGTGTTACTGATTTGTGATACACGATTTCATAATACATGCAACTTTGTGTTTCTATTCAGGTGAACCTACCAAAAAAACGTCGTAAAAAGTACTCACGACAAAAATTGAGGCTATAACCTTAGCTATAACAGTACTGAATGACAAAATTATAATAGATTCAGTAATACAGCGATTAAGTAGGTACGAATATCGCTTACCTACCTTCATTACAGAAGCACTGATTGCTAACTGCTTGTTTTTGTGATATTCTTGTAATAATACGCAATTTGAAAACCAAACAATGCACGTTGTGTGTGATCCAACCTGAAATCTTTGTCATCAAATTGGCAGCCTATAAATGTTATTATTTATCGCATTTTCATTCTTTGCGATTTATAGTTTACTAGTTGTATGTAGCGCCATCTAGCCTCCGCCTCCGCACAATAGTTTAGAGGTAAGTCAATCACAGATCTTTTTTTTTTTTTTTTTTTAACTTCCGCTTACCCCTTCTACGATAGTTCCTGGACGTTGCTTTTTGAATTTTGAATCATTGTGCGTTATTGTGCTCAAGCCTTCGCACGTCTCCTGGAACTCATTTACGATGGGAAAGAAAAGAAGAACCGACTATTCTGAAGAACAAATCCGAAGAAAAATTAGAAAATTGCAGGATGAGTTGGCGGCAAAGGCCGTTAATGTTGGTGCATCTACTTCACAAAATATTAACGGTAAGTTATTCAAATATTTGAAGTGATGCACTAGTGTTGATTAGGTGATACGTTCTGCTAATTTGAGCTGTTACTGTCACGAAAACCAACTAATCAACATCTAGATATGTTAAAATGATACGTACTGCCAAATTTTTGGGCTTTTACTGTCAATTTTATCAAAACAGATACTAACATGTACTGTTTTATGGGTTGCAGTTTTATCATCGGATTCACCTCAAAATGAGGTAGAATTATACGAGTCATCACCGCCCGGCTATGAAACACCGATGACGTATGGATCGCCAGAACGCAGTCCATCGCAATCGCCTCAACCGTCACCGCCGCCACGTGCTCCGTCGCCAGCGCCGCCACGTGCTCCATCGCCGCCGCAACAAAACGCTCCGTCGCCAACATCGCAGCCTGTTTTGACACAACATCAAACTGATCAGTCTGTGCTACCACAAACCAGTACGTTTGACATTGAACAGGCTGCTACAGAGGAAATAGTGCTAGATGCGGATATACTAGAATTACTAGGTGATGCCCCTACACCTGATAGTTCTCTCGGACCCGCCATACATAAGGATATTGCTCGCCGGTGGCAAGATATCTTGCTAAAAGGTTTGGCAAAAGAAGTCAAAGAGAAGCTTTTAAGGGACTATCTCGTCCCTGCTACCTGTGATTTGTTGGTGCCCCCTTCTCTCAACCCGAAGGTGAAGGCCGCGATTACCGAACCCCTGGTCAAACGTGATTTTTCTTTGTTAAACAGACAACATCAAATTGGTATTGCCTTATCAGCTTTGGCTCAGGTTACAGAAATGATAATTTCAAATGAAGGTTCAAAACAAAAACTGTTGAAACCACTTAGCGATGCTTGTCGCCTACTATGCGACAGCCATTATTTAGAAACGAAAACTCGTAGACACTTCATCACTTCATCACTTCAATAAACGCCAAAATGAAAGATACCCTCAGCGAATCTATCAGAGATAAATTCTTATTTGGAGAAAATGTTGCTGATAAACTTAAAGCCGCGAAAACCATTCAACAGTCGGGAGATGCGTTAAAAAACGCACCCGTCATAAAACCAAGACCGCAACGTCCCAATGTCTCAGCGAATACATCAAATAGGGGCCGTTTAAACTTCTTGCCTCAACATCGCAAGACGGACAACAAGGCGAACGAAGCTCGTCGCCCGGACAATCCTCCCCAACGATTCCACAACAACTCTCAACAGGGGAGAATCGGCGACCGCCCGGCGCCAACGAGGACCAAAACGCATCAACGTCGATAGATCATCAGGTACGTTATGCCGGTAGGCTTCAAAACTATCTACACCAGTGGACTAATGTTACTTCAGATGAAATAATTCTGTCGTGGATAAAGGTTACACTATACCATTTAAAAATACACCTCGTCAGACTACAATACCTAAAGTTTATCCAAAATCTGATACTGAGAGAAAGGATTTTGAAAAATCAATAAATAAGCTCTTAGATATCAATGCAATTTCTCGTTGTAATCGTGAACCTGGTGAATTTATATCTTCTATATTTTTAGTGCCTAAACCGAACGGTGACAAGAGATTTATCTTAAACTTAAAAAACCTCAATAAATTTATTATATCAAAACATTTCAAAATGGAGGATTATCGCACTGCATCAAAATTAATTACAAAAAATTGTTACATGGGAAAACTAGACCTAAAAGACGCCTACTTTTTACTTTCGGTTGATGTATCCCACCGAAAGTATTTAAGGTTTAGATTCTTCTTCTGTTTTCGCGATGTTGTATTGAAATTAAAGACATTTTTCGGTTTGAATCGCGTGGTTTTTATTACTTTTAGCATTGTTACAACGCTCAACGTTTCGAGACCTTTCCAGGTCTCTTCTTCAGGATATTTAAGGTTTATTTACAATGATATTTTGTATCAATTCAATTGTCTACCGTTCGGTTTATGTACAGCACCGTTAGTTTTCACAAAATTACTCAAACCTGTTATGGAATACCTAAGACAACGTCATCAATTGATTTCAACCTTGTATTTAGATGATTATTTTGCAATAGGTAGAACCTATAATGAATGTTTATTTAATATTAACACAACGAAAGAATTTTTCGAAAAGTTGGGTTTTTTCATAAACTTCGATAAAAGCTGCCTGATTCCTAATACTCAGTGTACATTCCTAGGTTTTGTGTTTGATTCTAGAAGAATGCTAATTAAATTACCCGATTCCAAAGCATTAAAAATTAAGAACAGGATTTTAACTACCCTCGACACGAAAAAATGTAAACTTAGAAATTTCGCTCAATTCATTGGCTTAGTAATTTCAGCGTATCCAGCAATTAAATATTCCTGGTTATACACGGAATATTTCGAACAATTTAAATACTCTTGTTTAATTAGTAATCCTAGTTATGACCAGAATATAGTTATACCTAAAAGTTTGAAACCTGATTTGTTATGGTGGCTACACCACATTGATAATGGTTGTAATTCTCTTAATATCGATGAATTCAGTGTTGTGATTCATTCTGATGCTTCTAAATCAGGGTAGGGTGCCCATTGTAGTAACGAAAAATGTAGTGGTTTTTGGAAACATTCCGAGCAAAAGTTACACATAAACGAGTTAGAAATGAAGGCAGCTTTTCTGGGGTTAAAAAGTTTTACAAAAAGTGTTTATAACGTTAGAATTCTATTGCGGATTGATAATATAACAGCTATTTCATGCATAAACAGAATGGGTAGCGTTCAATATGAACATTTAAACGTGATTTCTAGGGAAATATGGCAATGGTGTGAAATGCGTAACATAACTGTTTTTGCATCTTACATAAACACAAAGGAGAACTATGAAGCCGATCAGCTATCCCGAAAAAACTTCGAGGACACTGAATGGGAGTTAAATGACTTTGCGTTCGAAAAGATTATCGATCAATTTGGTTCACCCGAAATTGATCTTTTTGCAAGTAGATGCAATGCAAAATGTGCAGTTTATGTTACCTGGAAAAATGACCCTGATTCATGGGCGGTCGATGCATTTACCATTACATGGAAAAATAAGTTATTTTACGCATTTCCACCATTTTCTGTAATTACTAGGGTATTACAGAAAATCATTAAAGAAAAAGCTGAGTGCATAGTTGTGGTACCATATTGGCCAACACAGGCGTGGTATCCAGTATTTGTTAAATTGCTAATTTCAGAACCTTTGTTTTTTGGCCCTTGTGATCAATTGTTAACCTCTCCTTTCAGAGAGAGGCACAATCTTCACAAGACGCTACAACTAGTTGTCGCGAGGCTTTCCGGAGAACGTTACTGAAGAAAAGTCTTTCTCCTAACACCGTCGAAATAATGCTTTCATCATTAACACCTTCAACTTACAAACAATATGATGGTTGTGTAAGATCTTGGCTAAATTATTGCAACCTTCATAACTATGATTATACTTCGGCTTCTATTCCTGTTGTTTTACATTTTTTAACTGATTTGTTTAACAAAGGCGCAAAATATGGGACCATCGACAGTTACAAATCAGCTTTATCTTTATTGATGATAAATAATTTAGACGATGAAAGGGTAAAACGCTTTATGAAAGGCGTTTTCAAACTCAGACCCATTAAACCAAAATACTCAGTTACGTGGGTGGGATCCTAGTATCGTTTTAAATTATTTAGCTAATGAACCTAACTTAGACCTCAGTTTGGAAAAGCTTTCTAAAAAAACTGCAACATTGTTGGCATTGGTAACAGCGCACCGAGTACAAACCCTTGCGTCAATAAAAATTGAAGACATCAAGATAAATTTTCCTAAGGATATAATTATGATGATTACAGATTTAATAAAAACATCTAAACCTAACTCCTTACAACCTATACTGAGGTTACCTTATTTTAATAGTCGACCAGAAATTTGTCCGGCACGATGCTTGGAGTTATATATAAATAAAACTCAATCATTACGGAATAAAAATTATTTATTTATCAGTTTTAGAAAACCACATTCAAAAGTTTCTTCTCAAACGATTAGTAAATGGATAAAAGCTACACTTCACAATAGCGGCATTGATACTTCAATTTTTACTGCTCATAGTACTCGGCATGCATCCACTTCCACAGCCAACAATCTTGGAGTCAATATCGACCTTATCCGCAAAACTGCAGGATGGACCGATTCCTCTTCAGTTTTTGCAAGGTTCTATAATAGACAAATTATCGATGATTCAAATACTTTTGCAACTGTTGTTTTAGCTGCTGATCAGAACTTGTAATTTAGCTAAGTAGGAAATACTTAATTAGATTATTATTAGGTTATACAAATAACTTATTACCTGTTTATATCTAAGATGATTATTGTAATAAACAAATTGATTGAACACAAATTTCTTTATCAATTCCACATTTTATCAGCTCTGAACATCATACAACTAGTAAACTATAAATCGCAAAGAATGAAAATGCGATAAATAATTAAAAATCAAACGAACTTACCAAGTGAAGTTCGATTGTAATTATTTGAGCATTTTCATTCGAAGCGATTTATAGGCACCCACCCTAAAAATTAGAAAGATTAGAAGAGATTCTGTAGTTATTTTAAATAAATTTCAAATAAACCCAACCCTGGGGAATAAAATGTGAAAAAAAAAAAAAAAATTGGGCTGGGCTATTAGGCTCTAAACAAAATGATTCAAAATTCAAAAAGCAACGTCCAGGAACTATCGTAGAAGGGGTAAGCGGAAGTTAAAAAAAAAAAAAGATCTGTGATTGACTTACCTCTAAACTATTGTGCGGAGGCGGAGGCTAGATGGCGCTACATACAACTAGTAAACTATAAATCGCTTCGAATGAAAATGCTCAAATAATTACAATCGAACTTCACTTGG
>OY292400.1:30393912-30593880 GCA_958496205.1 Idaea biselata | reverse complement strand
GTTCCTAGATAAAGTGTTCTCGTATTCTTGCTGATACTGAAGGGAAGCTGCGCCATGCCATGGTTGTTGCTGTGGTGGCATAGCTAGTGCGAGGAATCTGGATGACTATATTTCCTGGGATATCGGACCGGATCCAGTACCAAACTGCTTTGAGTACTTACCATATTTAGTAAAACATAATAAATTATGTTTGTCACGTCGTTTGACACGTTTGTAACAAACGTATCCGAAGGTCATTTACTTGAAAACGAGTTAAAAAAAACCGGCCTAGTGCGAGTGGGACTCGCGCACGAAGGGTTCCGTACATTTTCTAATTTTATGAAAGGAAAATTTCGATTTACGGTTTATGACGTATTAAAAAAAACTACTAGCTAGATCTCTTTCAAACCAATTTTCGTTGGAAGTTTGCATGGTAATGTACATTATATATATTTATTAGTTTTATCATTCTCTTATTTTAGAAGTTACAGGGGGGGGTCATACATTTTACCACTTTGGAAGTGTCTCTCGGGCAAACTATTCAGATTAGAAAAAAATGACTCTAGAAACCTATCCATAGATACCCCACACGTATAGGTTTGATGAAAAATTTTTTTTTGAGTTTCAGTTGAAGTATGGGGAACCCCAAAAATGTATTGTTTTTTTTTTCTATTTTTGTGTGAAAACCTTAATGCAGTTCACTGAATACATCTTCTTATTAAGTTTCAACAGTATAGCTCTTATAGTTTCGGAAAAAGTGGCTGTGACATACGGACGGACAGACGGACAGACGGACAGACATGACGAATCTATAAGGGTTCCGTTTTTGCCATTTGGCTACGGAACCCTAAAAACAAAGTTAATGTCGTAATATTTGATGTTATTTCAGTTACAGTTTACTTAACGTATTCAAACATCGCTAAATAAGCCACAAAAATGCGAAGTTCTGAGAATCATCAAATTGGCTAATATGTGATGACAACTGATAAATTCCCAGTACTTAGCTGTGAAACAATGGTCACGAGTCTCGTGTAGATAGAGGAGAATGATAAATACATGAATATCATGTAGTTATGCGGTATTTAACGCGGTCAGTCGACCGTGCCATAATATGCAAGGGTATGTCTTACCACGTGTCCTAGGTGAACGATAAACACGGCAACTAAAAAATGGAGTCGTTGTATGGGCTTGTGACTATATTGCTAGTCAATTTAATCTGTCTGTCAAACAAAAGTATTGTCGCCGTTATATCGCGTCGCGTCACTTATAAGTCGCGTTCCGTCGTTCATTGCCTGCCTGGGTCTGGTACAGTCAGCATCAACACAAATCACCACATCCGTACTATCAACATTTAGAAAATCGTACAAATTTTGAATTGTTTGTCTTGTCAAATGTTGTTCATGGTACGCGTTAACAGTATTGTAAATCCTGTTATAAGAGTTCGTCGTAAGTCCTGCTATAAGGCTCTGGGGCTCTGGGAACCGAAATCTTAAACTACAGCACTGTCCGTAAAGCGGCCAAAAGGGGTTTCTTGGCGGGAGGCTTCGGCTGCGGCTTATTGTTACCACCCACCGCGACCGGCCTGCCAAGTCGTAGCGCCAAGCGAACTCGTCTGTGTTCCGATACGTGGATCTAAGGAAGCCGGCTCGGATCTTTTTCCACCTTCCATCTTCTAGATGAGCGTGTTAAATTTTAGACGATATGAACCCTTACCATCAGGTTAGATAGTGGTCAAACGCTCTTCAAGAAATATAGTAAAGCTATACGGTACATCAATAATATTTAATGTAATAGGGCTGGGGCAGAGCAGTTAAATTATAGTTTGATCATTTTCATGACCACCTTGGTCATATGACCAAAGTGGCAAGCTGTTACAATGTATGATGAATTGATGACAATGGGCAATAGTGGCGTGCTAATTTGGTTTTTAAGTTATTGTTTTAAAACAAATAAAATTTAATAAAATGGTTTTGTCAATATTATGGTTTTGGCTACTGGCTGTTTGTTTGTTTATTCAATATGTGAAATAGATAGCTACCTACTAAAAAAATTGTGTTGTGAGGAAATTACAACTAACTTTGTCTAATTTTATGAGATCAACGTCAATGGATGTAGTTAATTACCAAGTACTTAATTATTTGAAGAAGAATTTTAAACACTTTTTTAATTTTCAATTGTTTTATGTTATGTAGATCCCTATACCTAACTCTACATTTTGTAAATACTACTAATTAAAATGAATTCCTTACCTATTTGTTTCGATTAAAAAGGCTCTGATACTATTGAATTGATTATTGATGACGATGGCATAGAATCTTGGGAGTAATTTAATACAATTTGCCGTTTTCTCTAAGAGTTAAATCAATATACAGTAAAATACATGACTAGTAGGTACCTACTCCATGATTAGAATCAAATGTTACTAATTATGATAACTTATTCATAGATTTTTCATCTAAATTTTAGATGACTCTCACAGCGCAAGGAACTTATAATCCTTGATATCTATACTATAGCGCTGTAGTGCCCGGGACATCGTAAGGTGGAGTAGGCTTGCCCTATATTAAACCCTAGCCTAGTCGGTAAATACCATTATATTTCAAGTACGAATCATTTATATCCTAGTGGCATTCTGAGAAACATTAGAGTTGTGTACTGAGTGTGGTGTGTATTAGATAGAGCAAACATTTCGTTTGTTTGCCACCAATGCCCGATAATTGGATAATTTACCTACCTAGTCGTCGACAGGTATTTACAAGTACATACTAGTTTTACAAGTTTATGTTCTCTTCAGGGGAATTACCCACCTACCTAGCTAATTTCAAATTAGGAAATTACATTAAGCAACATAACAATTAACGTTTTTTTACATGTACTCTAAATTATCTAACTGATGCAGAGGTGTGTAGGTAGGTTATTATGGAACTGAATATTTTAAACCGTGAAATTTTAGTTTTTTAGATTATTTGTGCAACATTTAGTAAATAGAAGTACCTACGTACTGCGACTGTTTCCGCACCATTGATCGTCACCACAATGAATTGTTCGCATCAGTAGCGGTGTGGCCTCATGTTTTGTTGGTTGCATTGGTACTATTTGCTACCTACATTATACTGATATACCTACCATACCTAAAGTCACCAATTGAATTACACGTCTTACAGTCAGCATCTCTGTGACCATACGGTAAAACTTTAATCGTATAAACTTGTTTGTAGTCTTGGAAAATTAGATTGAGATGTCTATTTGCGATTACGATTGAAGTACAAAAACAACGCCTCAAAGGCAAATGTATATGTTTCCAGTTCGACCTGGCGTGTCAGGAGTGGAAGCGCACCCTGGTGGGCACCATCCACAACATCGGGATGTTGGTGTCTCTACCTATCATGGGATACATTTCTGATCGGTAAGCAAGCCGCGTTGGATTATACCTTAGCTTTAGTCATACAAAATGAAACTTGCTTACCTAAACTAAACACATTATTAAGGAAAAGATGACCTTAAAATATTTCTAGATGCTGGCAGTATAATCCCAACATATCATTTTTCGTTTTAGGTTCGGCCGCAAGCGTGCGCTGGTGTTCTGCACGACTTTGCTGGGCGTTATCGGCTCGCTGAAGGCTTTCTCCATCTCCTACGAGATGTACGTGATCACGGAGTTTCTGGAGACAGTCCCCGGAGCCAGCGCCTTTCCTGTCGCTTATATACTTAGTGAGTACGCTTATATAGAAGTTTGAATATAGTCAATAGAATTCTTAATCTTAAAGTGAACACGTATCTGTATCTTCTAAGCGTGGTCAAACGCTGACCTATATTTATTAATAGTATATTAAAAGTGTGAAACATAATGATAAAATAATAAAATTGGGCGTCTTCGATGCAAATATACGGTTTCTCGAATCTATTATTTTGTGTTTCAGCAATTGAATTGCTGGGTCAAAACAAACGAGTGTACATCACGGCGTTCTTTGGGATAACCCTCGTGTTAGGAGGTATATCCTTCGCTCTCCTCGCCAAAACCTTCCACTACTGGCGGACCTTCATCCTCGTCGTGTATCCTCCGTCGTTGCTCTTCATCCTCTACCTCTATCTCCTGCCGGAGAGCATCCGGTGGTTACTCTCCAAAGGAAGAAAGGATGAGGCGTTAGAAATTGTCCTGAGCGCGGCAAAAATGAACAAAGTAACATTGTCGGACGAGACTTTAAAACAGTTTAATGAAGTGAAACCGAAGTTAAAGGAAGAGGTAAAGAAAGAGGATGAAGAAGAAGGGTTGTGGATGCAGGTGTTGCGGTCGCCGATTATAATGAAGCGTCTGGCGATTTGCTCCATTTGGTGGATAACTTGCACGTTTGTGTTCTACGGGCTGGCGATAAACTCGGTGTCGCTGGCGGGAGACAAGTACACGAACTTCATGCTGGTGGTGAGCGTGGAGGTGATCTCGGTGGTGACCAACGCGCTGGTGCTCGACCGCATCGGGAGGAAGCCGACCTTGCTCGTCGCGTTCACTGTCTGCGGGCTCGCTTGTATGGCGATTGCATTCGTTCCGAAAAGTAAGCATCAAATTTTATAGTGCTCTAATTTTTAGCTGTTTTTATAATTGATAGGTAAGTGTTTAACAGTTATAGCATCAGATGGCAAGTGGTCTCAGATGTAGCATCTAAAAGATAGTAAGAATGCAGTATAACAAGTTTCTTAAAGCACAAGTACGTACCAGACTGGTCTGTTTGGAGGTACTACTTTGGCGACCGACGACTGTAGCGTGCATGTTTTTCTGTCAATTAACGTGGTAATCATAATTTTGCATCGTGTTAACTAACAATAAATAATTGACCGGCGACCCAATGTAATAATGATGGCAGTCGAATGCTTTATCAACCTTTTCGTAAAAACTCTAAGTTTTTGGGATCGTTCCTCGAGTACTTACCAAATGATAATGTGTTGTTCCAGCGCTGTCCTGGTTAGCGACGACACTGTACCTGGTGGGAAAGATCGGCATAACGCAGGCGTTCAGCGGCATCTACATGTACACGTCGGAGTTATTCCCGACGCGCGCTCGCTCCAGCCTGCTCGGGTTCTGCTCCATGGTTGGCCGGCTCGGATCTATAGTCGCGCCTCAGATGCCGCTCTTGGTCAGTACTGGGTGGTACTTAGGATATCATTATAATTTCAGGAGTCCTTTAATTCCTTCAAATGTTTAACAGCTAGATGAACATACTGCCTAGTAAAGTGGCGGGGAGTCGTTGGATGCATAGCGCATGCGACAGATTGATATGAAAATTAAGGGCCTATGTTTATTAGAGAATGTCTCCATCTCTTCTTTGGCCTCTTGCTCCACGAGGATTTACTTCCAAGTTCTGTACCTACTCTCCTTGTGACATGAGTACCGTTTCAGCATGACGTAACCAAACCACGCTCATCTATCAGCTTTTAAATAAAATGTATCTGTAATGAATGACTGTTACTTTCATACTTTGTTTTGTGGTTAATATTTGAGCTTTTGATTGACCACTATCCCATCATGGTAAGTGACGTAATAGTCTAAGATGTGTCCCGCTCATCTGGAGGACAGGAAGACTTTATTTATTTTCCTGCATCTTCCTTCTTACAACTACTCATTTCAAATTTTGTATTTATTGTTACACATCCATTTTCAACCGTTTCTTGGTAACCTAACCAAAGTCATTTTTTTTTGAGTACAACACTTTGCTCCATGTATAATGTACCTAAATGTTTGGCACAATAATGCAAATATGAATATACCCAGGCGATTTACGTGGAGTGGCTCCCGACGGTGCTGTTCGGAGGCATGGCGCTGGTGGCGGGCGGGCTGATGCTGACCACGCCGGAGACGCTGCACACCCGCCTGCCTGACACCATTCTCGAGGCCGAACGCATCGCGCGGACTTCAAAGCCGGAGCAGTCGGACACACGGCAGGATATGCAGATGACTGACGCCAAGTTCTAGTTTAGTTTGCCTGTCGCTGGCACACTCTACCTTTATCATGTCTATAGGGTACGCCAACTGGCATGTTTGTATTCACAGTGTGTTACGTTGCCGCATGTCGGTAACTCCGATGCACGTTAACTGTTATGGACACGTATATGTATCTCCGCCTTTTGTTATAGAGTTACTAGAAACGCCATATGATTGATTCCTGGGCTTCTTTGAGCGGTCCTTAGCCCGAGACAATTCCAGATTTTATGAACGCCATTAGCGTTTTGGCACTATTTGCGAATACCTACGTGTGCGAATAAAGGGCCTTTACCTCAAATACCAACCGATTTAAAGCTAGAGTGATTTGTGTTCGTACAGCTGTTCTCATATCTACACATTAAAGTAGACTAGTTGACGTGATTCCTGTGATTTGTTCCACTCTGTTATGATAGATGTAAGTTATTTATATTGTACAACTAATGTTAAGTATTTTAAGTAGAATTAATTTAACTAAAAGAGGTTGTGGCGATGTAAATGCGCCGTATAGTTGTAGGTAAGTCTAATCTAAACTTGATAAACATTCCATAAAACAATACTACCAAATGCCTGTACCATTTAGTGGTCCGACTTTATAATATCTAGTTGATGTGAGAAATGGGTAGCTCATGTCTTTATGTAAAAAAAGGTGCGTATTTTAATTTTAGAATCTTAAACTGTACATAGATATGGAAACTATTTAATTTTCTACTGTCTTTACAATACCTATTAAATTAATTTTAAAGACAGAATTTATGATCATTTGCCAACCTATTTCTCTTTTCCTAAATTCAAAACTTAAATTCATCATTTCAGCTGTAAGAAGTCCACTGCTGGACATAAGCCTCCCTCATAGATTTCCAGATGCTTCGGTCATAAGCGGCCTGCATCCACCGTGAACCCGCGGCCTTAACCAAGTCGTCCGTCCAACTCGTTGGTGGACGTCCAACGCTGCGCTTTCCGATCCGCGGAAACTTAAATTGTCGTTATACAATCTCTAAAGAATTTCAACTACAGTGCCAAAAATCACCTGCTCAAGCAAAATAATCTGGAATAGATTAAAAATTGGACAATAAAGCGTATCCGGCATGATTTATGATCTCTATCAGCTATTATGAATGGTGTTTCGTCTCGTCACGGGCGGGCGGTGGCGGTGGTTTGCGCGCGCGCTGCTCGTGCCGGGCGGATACATAGCTCACGCGCAGTCGCTGGAGCGAGCGGCGCCCGCGCACGCCACCCGCCCGCCCATCATATAACGTAAATATTTATTCCGCATATCATAACATCAGTTATTATTATATTAAGTGGATAAATGACGGATGCACTGCCTAATATTACAAATAGGTATACTCGTAAATTTAATAGTGAATAAAAGTTAATGATGTATTGATTGTGCGTGTAGTGTTTTGGTGGTGAATGTGGTAAAGGGGGAGAGTGGTGGGGGAGAGAGGGCTGCTGAGATGTCCCGTCGGGAAGTGAGGAGTGAAAGGGGGGAATACCCCCTCCCACCGCCCAGTAAATGTGCTAAAGTAAGTACAACGATGATTAAAATGATATAAGTGCCGTTTCGGGGTAAATGATAAGGTCAATATTTTCATTGTGAGATGGTCAGATTTGCCTGGTCAAAGGGTTTTTTTCCGACAGTTCAGTTTTATTTGACAGTTAGACAGAAAGTTAGAAAAGATAATATAAGTAGGTATTTATTTTACCTAAAATAAAAATTAAAACAGATGTAACTAGGCTAATAACAATCCTAAGGTAAATATGATCTAGCTAGTACCTAGACTACAACATTTGCCAAGTAAATGATACCCCAATTGTTACAATAGACGCAGACTAAACAGATTCACTAAGACGTGAAATAGATGCCAAATCTCATTCATTGTTTATATCTTTCAAATATCATCTTTAGAAAATCGAGGCCTCAGGCCCTCGGTCGTAGGGAACTCGGCTATTATATTCCAAAGGTCGTTTGTTCAAAATCTCATAGGTATCTTCTAGAGAAACATTTCGTTTTCATTAAGTGAGGTTAGGTCAACTGTAAGCCTATCATACCGCTGAAGCGCGCCAACTATTTACTGAGGTGCTACTGTACAGAACGCCTGATGCAATATTTAACAACTGCTATAAGCACGTATCACCTGAAATATACATGTACTAACGCCTGAATAATAATAACTCATCTATCAAAAAATACTCGTAATCTTATTTATTCCATGCGTAATTTGCTCAAAGTATTTGCTTAACCGATAATTTATCTGAGTGGGTTTCATCCACCTCGCTGCTTTGGTATATGGCGGCACCGAGGTGGTTGGCATCATTTACCGGGACCGTTGTCTACTGAGGAAGTCCAGCTTTTTCGTGATCAATAATGACGTATTGTTTGGTATACTCGTATGATATTGGCAGGTACTATACTACACATGGAAACTGTGCTCGGTGGTGTTCTCGCACTTCGTGATGATCAGCCTCGTGGTGGCGTACTGCATCCTGGGAGCTGTCACCTTCGAGAAGCTCGAGGCACAGCATGAGAGAGAGGTGACTAATATTATATTAGGTTTAATAAAGAGATTTATCTAGCGTGCTCGTCATATAAGTTCTGCATCTATCAGAACGTTTAACTATAATTCTAGGTAGGTATTTCTCTCTCCAAGGCACGTACTTGGTCAACTCCATATTCCACAACGATATACTAACTAACCGTGTGTACCTATTTGAATTGAGGGTCCACTTTTAAATTCTTAGGTACCTACCTAACCTAACTTTTGCAGTTCTGTGCCATAAAAGTGTTATGGGTGATGGACTCTTATGGCACCTACTTCTAAGTGCGACTGTTAAGCAAGTTGACTGCGACATACTGTAATATCATCGTTATAAAGGTAGGTAACTAATAATAACCCGATAGTTAACTACCAATGACACTGATTAGACACAAATTCGTAATGAAGATACATTTTAGATATTTGTTTTTGCTTGAAAATGCGGAAACTTTAAGCTTCCGGATAGTTTAAAGAATGTGTGTCGGACTTCTCGCATAACTAACAACGAACAGAACAGGTAAATCAGACGATTTACCGACTTCCAACCAGCTATTCATAGCCTACTGGAGTTCACACGCTCGCGCTCGCGATCGAACTCACTACCGAGCGCGTCGAGCGCCTGCGCTTGCGCTGGTATAAAGGCACATTCCTTTGTCATAATTTTAGTCTACAGTTACTAGTTACTACCTACCTGTGTCGAAATAGTAGAATTAATTTATGTATTTTATATGTCTTGGTATAAATTTATTGCGTTCGAATCCCGGCCCACCAACGGCTTAGCACCAATGGCCTAAAATCAGAAAAACAGCCTCGATGAAGAGATTTTAGGCAATAGTTCCATAAGCTTCCTCCCACGGTTCCACCCAGTGATAAAAGATGCCACCATCAAGCTAATCCTCTTTCAACACTGGTCTGTTGCGATGATGGACAACCGTTCCCGAGCTGACCTTGATCTGCCAGCTGTTACATTTGTTCTTTCATCTCGTTTCAACAACTTATTGTTTTATTCACACCCATCAAAATATACAGAATTATTTTAAGTTGTAAGAAACGTTAGGTATTTGTAGCGAGATAGAGACGTTAACGTTACAGTTCCGTTCTCATTTCACAGAATGAATTGATCACAGAACATTCTGTGAAAAATTATAATCATAATATCAGTTTTTTCGAGAATTTAAATTAACGAAATATATGCAAGATTCAGCGTCGAAGAGTAATACAAAAGCGTCGTATAATGGATTTGTTATTTATTATTTACTCATAATAATATATTCATTTTCATTTTTTTTATTTGTCTTCTTTAAATATCCTCAACTTTATTAGGTAAGCATATAGTTTAAAAATATAATACACTTCATTTTAACCCAACGCAATCAAATACCTGGTCCATTACGGCCAAAAGTGCCCAAATGCTGTCGGCATTCCCCCGCTGAATGACTTCTTTTATCTTTTATTCTATTTGTTTAAATTTTTTTGGTCCCCACACAGTCTTTGAGAGCCTGACATAATTTACTGTTGGTGTATTGTAGCTTTTAAACTTGTCCCACTATTCCTTTTCAAAAACTAAGGTAGCAACACTGTTTCTATCTACCTGACAAGTTGACCCAAAACTTCAACAGTTCTGTTTCCCGCTGAATGGTCCAGGTGAAGCAGAACATATCCCAGATCCGCAACAACACGACGGAGAGCATCTGGACGATGACGCGGACGGTGCCACTCCTCAACCAGACCAACTGGACCTCGGAGGTCGTCGATATGCTCAAGGTATACCCTTTACCACGTCTGTTTTGTATCCGGTACCTTTGTAAGAAACCTAAAGTCATAGAAATAGTTTCAAGAAAAATACGTCTTCAAAAATTCACTTGCGGCGAGGTTCGAACTCGCGTCTCTGCGTCGTGCTGATCTGAAACCATTACACCATGCGAGATCTATGACTTTTTCAAACAAATTGCGTACCGCTGCCGCATGCGGTAGAGTAGATGGTACAAGATGTAAGTGGTTAACCAGGTTTATACCTTTAATTTGGAGTTACAATATTATCCTGATTGTAGAATACACCCATCCGAAGTGCACTTGTAGTTGTTAAAAAGCATTCGAGTTCGTGCTAGAAAATAGATTTAGATTTGAAAATCAAATAAACCTCGATACGAATTTATGATTGCAACAATGATTGTGAATATGTAACAGCGACACAGTGGTGCCGATTTAATTTCTAATCTAGTACACTTGCTTACTAATGCGACCAGTAGGTAAATATAACAATGGGATATTCAGGAAGAAATCTGGTTCCGAAAGCTGGTCTATTAAAGCACTTACGTAGCGGCACTGAGCAACAGTAACGTGCTTGTAACCTAATGTGCAGTTCCTCGCTGGTCGCCAGCTTTCAGCCCCAGCTTCCGACGGACTTGTATATGCCATATTCTGTGTGATGTGATTTGATATGCCTGCAGGACTTTGAGAACGCGATCCTACTGGAGATGAAGGTGCGAGGGTGGGACGGGAACGAGAGCGCGGACCACATCCAGTGGACCTTCACCGGAGCTCTGTTCTACTCCATCATCGTCATCACCACCATCGGTCAGTATACCTGCTGACTTGCCTGAATTTATTAAACATACATACTGCTTTTAAATATTTGAATGGAACTCATAATAGTTTATAGAATACCCTTACCTTACATACCCTTGATCGATATAATTGTGCATTGTTTTTTATTACTTATCGTTTCGCCGAAAGAAATCTTCTCGTAGCTGTCATATTATCATGCTTAGACAATTGTATAGGGATACCAAATCCCTTTACCGCAGACTGCGTAGCGTTAGGTACGCTAGGCTCATTATAATAATTATCAGAAGATTCATCAAGAATCAGGATCTAATTGGCAGGAATTGGATCTAGTGAGATGCATCGAATGAATGAAGAAGAGTTTTGGTTCCAGCTGGAATACGCACAATTTCTTATAAACTAGGTCATTACCCTTGCGTCGTGACTCGTGTGTGTGTGACATAGTGTCGGTATGTTTGTGCAATATTCCCACTCCCGCGTCTCTGGAGCTCTGTATCGAAGCCAAAACACATTCGTCATTTTTTTATAACGCAACCGACTTTATTTTTACAATAATTCGACGTATTCATGACGGGAAGCCATACGTCTGAGAAGATGTCGTCGGCGTTTAACTACTGCGAGTATTTCATACTGGTTACTGTGCAATTAACGTGATTTATTGATGTACGGAGGAGGGATATGAAAATAGAACGTTATAAGTACATCATGTGTAATTTTACGTAATTTTATGATACATTATACTACTATAGTGCCGGTCTCGATTAACTCTCTCGTTTTGTGAGTCTTGAACACCCTGGAATGTGGGCTAAAATACAGTAGGTAGATTTTACTTTAAGTAAACAAACATAACTTTAAACCTATGGTTAACAATTACAACATAGAATTACAAAACTATAACACAAATTATATCGAGAATCGTACATTAAAGCAGCAGCGGTTAGCACGATCACATTAGTTAGAGAACACCAAAATATTTACATTAACTATCACTGGGCGACGCGCGCTCGCATAACGTAAACATGCGCCCGCGCCGCGGCCGCGCCGCGCCGCCCGCGAGCCACGCGCCCTTCTACACTAAGCTTATTATATTCATTATTAGTCAATATCACACACGGTACCACTTTATTTACCGTAAAATCCTTGAGGTCCTATGATGCCGGTCGGTCCCCCAGGACCAGTCAGGATCTGTCTTCCCGGACCTATGACGCCAGTGGGGCCACCCGGTCCGACAAGCACACCAGGCCCCTGTTGTCTGAAACCTTGGCGTCCGAAGCCTTGGCCGAAGTATCCAGACATTCGAGGTCCTATCTGTCCCGTCGGGCCTCCCGGTCCTACAAGGATCGGGCGTCCACCGTACCCTGCCGGGCCGATGATGCCGGTGGGTCCCCCTGGGCCGACAAGCACACCTCTTTGAGCCGTTTCATCGGGATGGATGTCTCGAGTGTTGCCTGGACCGATAACTCCCGAAGGTCCGTTCGGGCCCACTAGTACACCATTCTGCTTGTTAGGCCCGATGACCCCAGTCGGACCGCCTGGACCAACTAAGACCCCTCGCTGGTCATTGGGTCCAATGACCCCGGTGGCTCCCCCTGGGCCGACGAGGACGCCGGGATGGTCCTCCTCCAGTCCCGCTGCGTCTGGCGGAGGGAAGGGTTTGGCAAAGTTCGGTCTGCTTGGATACAACATCGGTCTTTCATCTTCTACTTCGTTAAAGAATTCTGGAATTATAAGAATGTGGTAGGTAATTCTAGCTTTATGATTTCTGTAGTAACAGATACAAAAAACTATAAGTACAGTGTACAATCACGATTCTAGTCATTCATACCTGAATTTTGTGGCTGCACTCGATTTGATCGTTTGTAGCAGCACAGATATTTTCCAACACCGCAAGTACGCTGTAAACGATAATTATAATTCATGAAAAGCAGAAATGAGCTAAAGAAAAATCAGGAAACCTGGAAGGTTATTTGTCCATGGCAATGGGATTCAATTGTAGAAACATAGTCCTATGTTTTTAAAATTTTTAAACTAACACGATTGGAAATCATATTTTTTATTTTCCCGGGTCTTGATTTTTCGTGATTTTTACGCGATTAAGACCCGGGAATAACATAAATTACATAGAATTTATTTGTTAGTGACTTACAGCCGAGTCCTCTCTGGGTTCGCAATCAGGGCTGGAGACACACTTGCAGTATTGGATCGAATCAAGAGTTCCCTCTTGACCATAGATCTTGCCTCTGAAAAACATTTTAAATATTTGTTGCGACTTTTCGATAAATACATTCAATGGTTGAAATGAAGATTATGCAATCTAAATGATATGAAACGGTCCAGCTAGAGGGTTATGTATGAATGACATAGGTTTCTTATTGTAGTTTTTACATGATCAATACTTTTACGTGTTCGATAGTAAGTTAGCTACGTACCGTGTGTAAATAGCCTGATGTGTCTCGACTCTGACGGGGTAGCGGCCGGAGTTCGGCGGTCGGTTGTAGAAGCCGTCCGTCGCCTCGGCCGGGACGAACGGCACCTCGTCTGCCTGATGCCGCAGCCCCGAGTGAGCTGATCTGGTAACGACACCAACATCAATGGGTTAGGAAGAATGGATGAAAGTTGTACACCAAGTTATAGCTATTTATGAACTCTAACGAAATACATATCTTCTAAACCGTCTTCTAAATATGAATGCACATGCTTGTGTTTCAATGTATTGTACTATACAAATAATACAGTAGTGATAGAGTAGTAGTGCAGAGATACACTTAAAATAATTTTCCACGTATTTGCTAAGCATATTTTAGCTCTTCCTGTGACTCGGTACTAGGTAGTTATGGTTCCCATAATACCCGAATTATATGTTAATTATTACTACCTTTAAGAGGGTGTGAAACCAACTATGAAATACCTAATGAATCAAATTCGTGATAAATGTAACACACACAGCAAATTAAGTAAAAGTGATATTGTTCAACACCGCGAGTGCGGCTGCAATGTCTAACGTTTCGACATTAGAGTGACCCTCAACTGGTTTGGTTAGCGTCGATTCTTTGGGCAATTACAGTCTAATGTCAAAGTCAAAATGCACGGCAGTAAGCCGGGTAGAACCGGGTAAGTATAAATGTATAAGAAGAATTTTGATATAACCCATGACGGTATAAGTAGAGCAAAATAATTATTATGTGCTACAGATTTCTTGATGGCAACATTATTCTAAATCGATTATTACAACTCTTGTAGTAATAAAGGGCTCAACTGGTTCTTTGTAAAAAGATTTTTAGTTGTTGACAACCAGATTATGGGAGTCTTATAGAAATCAATTTTTTATACTCTGAAACGGTTATTTATGCATGCTAAAAACTCTCAGATAATGCTAAATACCTATGAATTCAAGGTAGTACGAGAACGATACCTAGTTGTTTCATAATTAAGGACATAAATACACCTGAAGAACGCACGAAATCGCGTGGAACCATCGAAGTGTGCCGCGGAGTTTCCGACCGACGATCGTTCGGTTTCTACTAGTTATCGTGTCGAGCGAGACTTGAATCATCCTTCGAGACGAGTAACGAGTGATTTATCTCTCTATTGACTGGATAATTCATAATTACATAGGTATTTAATTGCTGGTTGATGATTTCATGAACTCTGTGTACGTAGGTAAGCGAAGGTTGCCGGTAACTCAGAATGTTGCGGATTTGATTCCTGCCTTGAAATATGCGTAACTACATAATATTTTCTGATTAATGGTGTCCCTTTCTTGGTTATGCCAAGTTGGTACATATATGTAGGTATTTATAAAATAAAAGTAGGTACTTATTTACAAAACCTACAATGGGTTTTCTAAAGGTTCTGAATGTCGTAGCACATAATCTCATCTAACTTACATAACTGGAACATTAATGAATATATTCTGAAGATGTCATATTGTTTAGTATCAGTAGTAGTAACTGTATTTTTTTATAAAGTAAAATTACTTTATAAAAAAATACAGTTGACCGCAGTTTCACTTCCGTAAGTCCCGATAGAAATTTTCAAAAACCTTTCTTCCTGGATACATACAATTCTCAAAAAACACACCCTCCAAATGTCATGTCACCAGCGGTTTAAGTTTTGCGTTGATATAACCTTTAGTTCAGTCACTCACTTTGAACCTTATATAGATAGTCCCCAAAAACCAACGTTTATTTGTTTGTGTTTAAGCTAAGTCGCGATGAGATCACACGAGCTTTGCTTGCGCAATGCGAAATAACGCGATATAAAAGCTGGAGGCTGCACTTTCTAGGTCAGAGTCAAGGTAGTCGTCTGAGAACTTTACTGCCAAAAACACATTGTTGTCGATGCATTGTCTATATGTATATTTGTATCTTAAAAATAAAATGTACTTAAACACGAAATAATACACTTTAATAATTGTCGGGATTTTTTATGCTTTGTAGCCATAGGTACTTTATTAATTATTATAATAGCATGTTCCAAACTACTTTCACCGTCTTATGTTTTAGTTTCGATTCTCTTTGTCATTAGTTTACTTAATATTTAGTGACAGTGTACGTTGTTGGAATAGATCACCACCTGAATAGGGATGGCAAAATGGGAACAAACGAAAGCCACTCGGGGGGCTGTTGGGAATATACGAACTCTACTTTTTGAGTTTTAGTGATTAAAAATTGATATTGTAATGTTTAATGATTAACTTTGTAATGTAGGTATTCAAAGATAGTTGGGGCTCCAGACTAAAACTAGGGAATTATCTCGAAATACCCACATGACCGGAAATTATGCTTTGTAATTACAAGGTGAACTTCTATGTTACCATTTATGTTTTGATTACCAAAAGTGCTAGTGCCACATATGTAGGTACATCATAGTCGAATCTCAAATAGGTACTGTAATCACATCTCACGAGTTTCATGTGTTCACGGTGTCCTCAGTCCCTTCGTTCTACTTCAGTTCCTCGGAGCCGTAGCCGGTCACCTTGACCCGATGCATCACAATAGCCGGTTCATCTCATCTCGCTTGACACCAGAATGGACCTAGTTTGCGTCATCCGGCGTCACTTCAGGCCTGCACTCGTGCAATCTCTACTGTAATTGCTTCTATTGCCTATTATACGTTACTACTTTGAATCGCCTTTGTAAGTATTTCGAGTTTAATTGTGTTACTTGCGTCTGCGCATTATTTAGCGCAATATCGGTTTCGATCGTTTCGAAAATCGAATAAAAGGTGTGTACCTATAAGTTTCCACTTCAGTATTTGATTATTATTTGTAACAACAACACACTGAACTCAAGAAACTCTGTTACATTTCTTTATTTTGTTTCAATAACCAAAGCAAAATATGTATGTATGATGGATGATGTACAACTTGCACGCCTCAAAACACTCTTACATGCAAAAATTCACCAAAATAAAAAAATGAAAATTTGCTAATGCGAATAATTTCCTACAATAAAACATATCTGAGCTAAACACGTTAATCAAGATAGTTCCCTCGCTGTAAGTAACTTGTCACGGTCGCAACGGCCATCTCCGTTGAGGAACTTACTTTAGTGTGAATGCGTACAGAGGTAGCCCCGGCTGTATCTGGCCAGGACTACTTCTTACCGGCGCATGATCCCAGCATCGCCACCACCCACCAAAATGCTCCTAGAACTTATGAGCAACTCACTTGTCATGGTCGAAATGGTCATCTCCGTCGAGAAACTTGACTTTAGTGTCGATGCGGACGGAGGCGGCCCCTGCAGTCTCCGGCCACGACCACTTCTCACCGGCGCATGATCCCAGCATCGCCACCACGCAACAACATAATCCTGGAAGTTATGAATACAGATTTTGACAGTGATTCGTTTTGTGTCTAAAATTCGATCATAGATAGCAAAAAAATACGATAAATTTCTATTAATTTTTGTATGTAGCTCAAGGCTATTTTATTTAGAAAATTTATTTTCAAGGAAAAATAGCATTCAAATATTTTCATTTGCGGCGAGGCTTGAACTCGCGTCTTTGGGTCAGTACCCCAACGTCTAAACCAACTAGAACTGAACTGAACTTGCGTAGTCTGTTGGTATAGACCCAAAGACGCGAGTTCAAGCCTCGCCGCAAGTGAAAATTTTTGAATGCTATTTTTCCTTGAAAATAAATTTTCTTAAAAAAAATACGACTTTAATAACTTCGCTCTGTTATATGTACTTAACTAATGTTTGAAAAAAAGTACTTAATAGATAAGTCGTTATTTTAATAGGTATTGATTTATTGAACATAGGTATTGAGGGTTAGAAAGGCGTTGGGGTGTGTTAGTTAGGTTCAACATTTTGTTTCATAACTAAAGTTGTTTTAATGAACTTATGATGACCTTACTAAAGAATAAGAGGAAATCATCAAAGACAATAAAAGATAAAAGGATACAAAATTATCCTTCGTACTTCATTTTTGGTGGTTTTTTAAGGTGGACTTGATGCTGCATATATACAAATATACAAACCATACAAGCAATACAGTAGGTATATACCTACCAACGCTACCGTACTACAATCACTCATCCATCATGAATGAAATACTCTCTACTTCAATTTTGCAATCATAAATTTTGTACCTAGATCATTTATGATTGTAAAATTAGTCCTAGTACGAGATTAGCTATGATTTGGATAAAGTTCATGCCGGTAACAACGTCTCTGTTATTATTATACACCAAAGAATAACTTTACAGAAGAAATTGCTATTATTTCTGTCTCGCACCATGTAGGTATATAATTTAAGTTAATCAGTTGACGCATCACTGCAACTGTCCTTCCCGTGCATAGCAATTACTTTTCGATGACCTAAGACAGCCACGAGCGAGGTACGTACGAGTAGGTACTGTGTGCTGCAGTGCGCTGTGGGCTGTGCGGCTGACATAAGGCATTGTTCCGATTCTAGCCCTGAGATCTACTTCACAGTGACTCATCATAGGACTCAGTTTTGATAACAATATGCCCGTATTTATAAACAGGAAAGTTAGTTATCAAAATTGTTATAGACTTCCATATATCATTGATTGAATGTAATGTTAATTATAAATTAACTGAGCCTGTTAATTGATTTCTAAACTCTATCTACGAATAAAGACTTTAGCATAGGCTTACCAGTTGGATATTTTAAAATGGACTTAGTGCCTAAGTTTTTACTAAACTAACAAATCAAAGGTCTCTATTCACTTATCATTTGATATAGTTCGTTATATACTTTATTACCTACATATATAATTTATCGTTTAGTATTGCTAAGCTGCACTGTAAACTGCAGATCGGGATCTTCATCCTCAATTAAATTAAACGCTATTCGGATGAATCGTAGTCCAAGTTAGTCACTAAAATGAATTTATTTATGACAAAAAACTGTCAAAATATGTGTGGGAAAAAATTGCAATAAGATTCCTAATGAATTTAAATTTTATTGTTATTTAAACTTACGTATATAGAAATATGCTTCGCAATTATTTACATTTAGATTCTATGTTGTATTACAGAATAATAGTCAAATATTTGGCTACCGACTGCACGCTGCACCTGCATTGTGTTTGCGAACCATTGCGTAAGTTCCCATCTCGTGGTTGAAACGACCCGCACAAAGCCGGCAATGTATTCTAACAAGCAGACACCCGCGTTAGATTTGTCACCGTGTACGAAATATGAAGGATGTTTGGTGGGCGGGCGGCGGCGGTTGCCCAACTCAAGGTTCGTTAGCCAACTCTATACCTTTTGGGGAGTATCTTAGATTATTATGGAGGAATGTTAATGTAAGCTGTATTATATTAATTTTAGGAGTCAAAATAATTAAAGTTATTTTCGTGTTTCGTCGCGTAAATTCGTTTTAACATTATTACAAACTAGCAGCTCCCCGCGGTTTCACTCGCATAAGTCCCGATCCCGTGGGAATATCGGGATCAAAAGTAGCCTATAGCCTTCCTCAATAAATGGACTATCCAACCCCGAAAGAATTTTTCAAATTGGACCAGTGGTTCCTGAGATTAGCGCGTTCAAACAAACAAAAAAACAAACTCTTCCGCTTTATAATAGTAATAATAGATAGATAGATAGATAGATGTAAAAGTAAGAATGTAAAGTAACCGAACCCGCTTATAACCGAAGCATCTGGAAATCTATGGAATCTATGATAATCTATGAATCTATCTGGAATCATAATCTGGGCTTATGTCCAGCAGTGGACTTCTTACAGCTGAAATGATGAAGAATGTAAAGTACTATTTCTAAAATATATACAGGAAGACACAAAGTTTATACTTGGAAGCAAATTTTAAAAAAAAGTTTTTAGGGAACTCTGAAAAACAAAAGAACAAAATGTACGTTTTTAAGACACCCTGTGTGGTATTTAAGTAAATAATATTTGTTAAAATAAATACATTTTAGATAACGTTCTTCCATAGGTACATTAAAATGCTGAGTAAGTACCTATATATGTTTCTATTTAATAATATGTTATTTCCATTGGACGGACTTAATATTTAATTTAATATTTTTTTTGAAAAAAAATCGTTAAAAAATGACATAGGTAGGTACCTACCTCAACAAAAAATAAAATAAATTGATAAATCACTAACCAATAAGATTAAACATCATCAGCCCCTAATAGTAACAGATCATCACAATTCAAAACCAATTAATATTAAATAACTAATCAAGCACTGATAGAGGCGTCCGTTCGCGGCGCCCTCCCTTATGTAACTGATAGAAGGCAGTTGCGCGTGCGCACCCGCCGCGGCGTATATTTCACGCACCCTCACAGGTAATGGATCTACAGGTAGCTAGATCTTTATCGTTGCATTGATGGGATTTAATCGCATGATTTATTAAGTTTTTATAAAAACCTGACCTGGTTTTTGTGGATTTTCCAATACCCCATGGTCACCGGATAATTATTTGTGGATAGTTTAAAAAAATCGACAGGTCTGCCGTGCTGTGAACTGACTAATCGCGAAAATATAAAATTAACATTTTTTTTAATATAAGAGATTTAATGATCGTTGAAATTATTTGATTCTTGTGGATACTAGTGGGCTTAATCCATACATGTGTGTTACACGAACATGGATTGATACCCAAAAAGGGCCTTAATTTATATGTAATTTATAATGATGTTGATGACTTTGAAGACTAAAAGTAAATTTAGCTTAATGATAAATGGTTAACTCTTAGAGACACAACATCAAAACCTTTTATTAAATTAGGTATCCAAATAGAATAATGCAGTCCGAAGGTCGATGGCCGTGGGAGCAGAACGCAGGCCAAGTCTGGGGAAACACTGAGGTCGGTGATGCAAGGCATAGGTTCACTACCTACCTAGCTCGGTAGCTTCGGACATTCACTACCGATACTGTTTACTATTTCATATTATTGAATTGAGCTGCGGCTTATTGTATTTCCACTAGGGTTGTAGATGTTGTGTTTTAGTTTAGATATCAGACGGTAGGCAAAATGACTAAACCAAACTATCCATTCATTTAGAACTTCAAAAAAGTTGGGATAAAAGCTGAAAGTTCTAGCAAATAATGTCTAGGTACAAAGTCAAAATAGTTTTATTATCATATTAATCATATTATAGTAACGTTCGTGTATTTCTTACTAATAATCCCATGGTAATGGTAAATAAATACTATACATCTATTTTCATCCCGCAATTGCGAACTAACTATCATTGTGGATTCGAAGAGAAGTAGTCCGATTAGAGTGGGCTTTAGGTCACGTTGAATATATCAATCGTCTAAAATAATAAATAAATAAATATTGCACGACGTTACACACAGCGCCAACTAGCCCCAAACTAAGCACTAGGCTTGTATTATGGGTACTAGAGTAGTCTATTATACTTACATATTATAATGATTGATCGTTATCAAAAAGCCAGAGTTACTCGCAAGCACTTAGGTACTGTGAGGTATACCTACTGGAAATTACTAATTAAAAACGTCTGAGCCGAAGACATTTTTGGAAATTTTCACTAAAGCTTTTAAAGTGTTCCAGCTCTATGCAATATCTGTAAGAGTAATGTAATGCTGATGCATTGATTGCCCCTACAGTTCAGCTTAGAATTGGAGGATTATGATATTATTGTTTCATTAATTAATAGTACATTGAAAAGTTCCCAACGGCCACAGTGGCCTAACATTTGGTGGCCGTTGGGAATATACGGAACAAATGGGACTTTCAAGTTTTTATAGCAGCGGCTGCTGGTGGCTTCCATAAAATAAAAGGCATAATTATTGTGATAATGTTGTAAGTACCTACTCTAATTTTTTTTAGTAATGGGTATTCGTTAGGTATTTTTTTGTGTGTTGAAGTGATTTGATCGAAGGTCGTCTAATTATGAAGTCGAGCACGAATCCTGTCATTATGGTACTATACCTACCTACCTACCACTTATACCAATCTATATCTATAACATGCTTTGTCCTGACTGACTCACTTGACTGTATGTCGTCTTCACTTTACGAACGATAACTAACGTAAGTACTGTCAGTCTGCTGTCAGTCTAGACTCTAGACTGAGCGTGTAACCTACGACTAAGCCGCTGATAGTAGAGAGCTGATATTTGAAGAGTGTGCTGTGTGATGTATCCGATATGAAAGAAAGAAAAAGTTTGGCGAAATTTCCCACGGATCCGGAATTAACGCGGGTACACTAGTAGGTATTATACCGATCAATATTTTGTAGGATTGTATAAGTAAATAATATTGTTTGTTATTTTATTATGAGTAGAGTTAGAAAGAAACTAGATGGAAGTTGGTAGGAAGGAACGTAATTATTGGAAGTAGGAATGATCTAAAAATCATGAAATATGTGAGTAAAACCGCGCATCGCTGTTAGTTATGTGATAGGGTATTATATCAGAGATATATAGGTAGGTATGTATTATATAAATAATACGAGTTTAATTGACTCAGGTTTTGTTAGTATTTCGACTAGAGGTCAGATTCAGACCTCGCTCGTATCCGCCCGCCATCGCGTTGCTTGTACGACGGAAGTCAAAAAAGTCACTTGTTTTAGGTAGGTTAGTTTTTTGATGATTTAAATCTGTTGATGTTGTAATTAGATGACCAAAAAAAATAAAGATACAATTTCCTTGAGCAAAAAGAGTTGCATCGGCCGGGAATCGAACCCGGGCCGCCCGCGTGGCAGGCGAGCATTCTACCACTGAACCACCGATGCTGTTATTGAGACGGTTGAAATTGTTCAAATGGTTCGCCGCATTTTGTTATCACACTGCTCTGACGTCATAGCATTATCGTACTTTGCTACTGGTTGGTACTGCTCGCTCACGCTTCGAGAAATATTATGAACTAGCTGCTCCCCGCAGTTTCAACTGCGTAATACAATCTCGTGGAAATATCGGGATAAAAAGTAGCCTATAAGTTAATATAAATCTTTAAAAACATACATACATTCCTACATTTATCTATTACCAATCGATTTCGTAATATTAAAACAGCTCGGTATATCAACATCGCGAACATGCTGACAATATAAAATTAAACTCATTTGTCCGCGTTGTTTTTATTGTTTTTAGCATTTTTCAAACGCTAGATATTTCTAGAACTAAGGTTTACTAGTCTTCCCCAGATCCCTTAGTTGCACAGGAAGATATGGGCTAACACTATACTATGCTACGCGGCAAATTAGTCATACATTTCGTAAACCATTGAAATTCTTTAAATTATGTTTTGCATATGTATTGTGTTTAACATTTTCGTATGTACCTACTACTTCCCTGTCAACATACTTAGGTATAGCGTAAGTCGACAAGCGGCTGGGTAACATGTGTCCAACTCCCCAGGCTACGGGCACATCGCTCCGAAGACACAGACCGGCAAGGTGGTGACGATATTCTACGCGATCCTCGGGATACCGCTGATGCTGCTCTGTCTCTCCAACATCGGAGACGTCATGGCTTCCTCTTTCAGGTACTTTACTACGGTAGATAGGTATTTAGACCTAATGTGAATTATCTTTTTGACCACAAACATCCCATCACACAGTGCTCTAAATCTCCACTCCGCATTCCTCATCAATACTTCAATGGATCAAATTGAAACTAAGTAGGTACTTAGGTATGTTATTATTTTCATTTTGTTTCCCATTTGTCCCATCAACGACACACAATTTAACGATACAATTAGGTAGTACTTATCCGTATCATTACTTCTTCACAAGTGAAATAAAGTTTATGTTCTGCCTAACTAAATTTTAAGAGCAAAACACAAGACAAGTGGAGATTCAGACATGCACTGAAATTTAATTATTTGTTTGTGTACTATCAGGTTCCTATACTGGCGAGTATGTTGCTACGTGTGCACCAGACCGCCCAAACGGAGAAGGAGGCATCATCATCATCACCAGCCGTCTATAAGGTGATAAAACTATATTTTGGTGTAAAGTTTTAACCCATGGTTTCTCTAGCCTTTCGGTCCTACCTATATTATTATACCGATGATCGACATGACTAATTGAATATACCTGTCACTGTCTTATTGAGTCGCTCTGAGCGAGACAAAGGTAATCTTTTCTATTGTCGGTGTTTCGTATATTCCGAAAGGTTGTGAATAACAGGTGATGTATATGTTTCAGACGTTCTGTCCGTGGTCCTAGCGGCCGAGGCTCCATGAGGAGAAGGGCTCGTCCAGTGCTGGAGCGAGCACATTCAGATACTGATTGCAGGTAAAAATGTGCTTTATGCCTACAGACAAGAGTCCTTTCTGCTGTGCTCTGCTCTCGTGTTCGGCAATACATATAATGTATGTTTGTGCTTTGACCAGATACAGAGATAGCGGCTACAGTAGTGGAAGAACAAAGCGGTCCCGACAGACGCCGGCGTCACACACAGCGTCCATGCCGCGCATCAGATCTCAACCACCACCAGCGATTAAAAGATTAGGTGAGGAAAATGTGGAGGTACATGCTGCGTAAACTAGTGCTAATTTATACATAATATGCTTAAGCTACGATTTCTTGTGTTTTATAGAATCAAGAGACTATGAACCCGAAGACAGGTCAGCAGTTCGCTATGATAGATATGCACGTGATCGAGATCCTTATGAGAACGATGAAGGTATTGCGAACCACTGTACTGAAAACCCTTATACACTTTCAATATAAAATGTTATTTAACTTATCTTTCAGAGGATTTCCCAAGAATTTCCTTACCACTACAAGACTTAGAAGCAGCACTAAGAGAACTCGATGACCACCACGTTAAAACTGTTTCTAAACCCGACATTCGGAGCAAATCTCTCCCTCGTCCCGGCAAGTCTAAGCTTGAACATGGACCGAGAAGAGACTTCGAAGACCAAAGGCATTACGTCGTTGAAGACCCGAGAGATATGTTCGAAATGCACGACTTAAGGGATGTTGATTATGAAAACTATAGAGAAAGAAAGGCTCTGGAAAGGAATAAAGAGAATGACTGTGGTTATAGGGATAGGGGATATGATCCGGAGGATGAAGATTACGAATTTGATAGTCCAAGAAAATATAGACCAAGGAGAGATTTGAGGTGAGTTGAATGATGCTGCTATAAAAGTCCTTTACCTAAAATTAGAAATTTGTTAACCGTAACTATCTCACTTCTTCTTCTACTATATCTTGTCTTATTAAACTCTTTTCCCAGATAATACCTACCTACAATCGTCACCACCATTAAACTGTGGCACTGCCTGGGACATTTTTGTAATATGTAAACGGTCTATAATATGTATATTGTATAAGGTAGAGTAGGCTCGTACCCGTCTTACAGTCGATATTATACAAACTAGATATTGTCTAGCTAGTATAATCATTATGGGCATTATTTTTATAAGGGCTGATAGAGGTCGCTCAGAACACTTCGAGCGCGAGCGTGAGTTTGAAGACCCTCCAATGGACAGAAGAAGAAACCGCCGAGCTCGGAGTGCGGTGGACTACGACCACAGGTGGGAAGAGGACAGAGATGACAGGAGAGCAGACGTGGAAGGGAGACGGAAACTGCGGAGGCTGCACACTGTCGACGATAGCAGGAGACCTGCTAGATATTATGTAAGATTATGGAGTTACGTTAGTTTTAATGTCTAGATAATTCATTTAAAGATATTCTGATCTTTGTGACAAATTAATTGACTGATACCTACGATAGCATAGCTTATATTATAACTATTACTTATTTAGACATATTATTTGTTTTAAGAGTCCATCTCCAGAACGTGAGGAATGGAGCGAGGACGAAGTGGCTGTGGTCCCTAGAAGAGGTAGACCTCCTCAAGGCTAGTACTCTATACTACCTACCTATAGTTTCTTGCTCGTATAGCTCCTGTATTTACTAACGAAATATTTATTTATGCAGTCTGGGGATCAAGAGCATCAGAACTTTACCCACCGCCTTCGGAAACTCCAAAAGATGAAGTAAGTATATACATAGGTTAGTTAGTTGTATATTTGCAACAAACACACACACAAACCTGTAGCGTTCTAAGGCGAGAATGTGCGAGCATTACTTCCTGATCCACTTTCCGGTATATCTGTTCTGCGTTTAACGAGAATGTGCGAGCATTACTTCCTGATCCACTTTCCGGTATATCTGTTCTGCGTTTAACAGTAGAACTGCTTAAACCCGCCTTTATCCTTCTAGATAAAGCCGGTCCCGATCTGGCTGTGCGTGTTTCTGGTGGCGTCGTACATCGTGGCTGGCACGTTCCTCTTCAAGCGGTGGGAGGAGTGGGCCTACTTGGACGCCGCTTACTTCTGCTTCATCACTCTCACCACCATCGGCTTCGGAGACTTCGTGCCGGCACAGGTACATAGTGCATAGTGCCTCTGACGGACGAGCTTTACCAATTTTACAGTCAAACTGTTCGGGAAGTTACTCACACACCTTTTAAAAACAAGGATCAAAATTAGAATACCTACTACCTAGGTAATATTAGGTTATCTTTCAAATTAAATGTGAAAAGAGTGTAGTAAGAAAGTAAGTAAAAGAATACACACGTTTGTTACTTCTTCACGCAGTAACTACAGGATCGATTGCGATGAAACTAGCATGGTACGGGTATGCTATGCTGCTGATAGCTAGAAATCTGGATAACCACATTTGCTACTTTTTATCCCGATATTTCCACGGGATCCGGAGTTATGCAGGTGATACCGCGGGGTGCAGAAAAAAAATATAAATTAAGTAGGTAACGTATTATTTCCGTTGTCTAGTTACCGTAACACAAGCTTAGTCGCTTACCACGGGGCTATATGGTGCTGTTTGTTGTTTACAGAATTTATTTATTATTCAATAATTGTAGCTGTTCAGTAATGTTCAGATCAGGTACAACGTAGTGTGGACTGTGGTTCCAGGGTCAGCGTGTCGAGGACGCAGCGGCAGCAGTGCACAGCATCGCGCTCTGCTCGCTCTACCTGCTGTTCGGGATCGCGCTGCTGGCGATGTCCTTCAACCTGGTGCAGGAGGAGGTCCGCGCCAACGTCGCCTCGCTCGCCACCAAGCTCGGCATCATCAAGTCCAAGGACGGCAGGGACTCCGATACTGACTACTGACTCTCTTAAAGTCGGTCGATGAAATGCTTTTATAATTAGCTGTAAAAAATAACGTAGGACATACAAAATAGTAATAAACTAAGTGATTTTGAGATGTCTTATATTTTCTTAAACTTCAATATCGCTGGATAGATGGCGCTGTCAGTGGTGCAATTTAAATTGAGGTAAGGTCAACCAGGGGAAATGCGACCAATGTCCCCCATTGCATTGCAATGCGACTAATTCATTTTACCGGACTTACAATTGTTCTATTGATAAAATCGCTATCTAGTCACGATATTAGAAGATATTTCTCCTATCACGATTGGCGATTTTTTCAATATAACAATTGTAAGTCCGGTAAAATGAATTAGTCGCATTTCCCCTGGTTGACCTTCGGTATCTTATCTACCTCAGTTAAGTATTCATAAACATCGTATTCATTAAAGGCCTTATTAATAAACGTGGAGTAAGGTCTGAATAATTTTACCACTCTTTGTTTCTGTCTGTCAACTTTAAAAGTTCTTGCCACAGAAAAAGACAAAGCATGTTCTCACTACTCCGACCTTACTCCACATTTATTAATAAGGCTCTAAGATGCCTCGACGCGTTAGGTACCTACAAAATCAAGTCAATGCTATGAATTTCTAAAGACCCTCAGGTAGGTACCTAAGCGGCGCGGCCGGGCGGCCTTTTACATCAAATGATAATGAATGAATACGAGAGCAGGACGTTGCTTGCCTTTCCGAACCGGATAGAAGGGGCAGATGTCCCTCGTCACAGTTCAAGTAGCAGTCAGTACGCGACCCCGCCGCCCGTCCGGCCCCCGCCGCCCGGCCCGGCCGCCGCCGGCAGTGCCCGTGCGACCGGGGAACTGAACGCACATCTATTATATTCTCACCCGATTACAAATACTCATGCAAAATATTGCATAAAATCACGTTAATACGGTCAAACAATTCCAAAGGAAGATTATTCTCCAATTTGTTGGCGTAAAAACTCTATTCTTGAAAGTAGTCGAGTGAATTGTTGAGTTGTGTGATAGCGAACACAAGCGGCGGCCATTTTGTGACCGGATCGGATGTCAATCTAGGTCACTTGACGCCACAGCCGGATTGCGGAATAATAATGTCGGATTCTGAGAGGTAAGTTTTGCTGAGGTTTTGTATGCCACCAACCCTTATTTTACAGTCTCATCGCCACTGTAGGGACCGTGTTAATTGTAATGTAGGTGGTAGGTACCTACTTATATTTTACTTATTTATATCACTTTTTGTTTATGCAATTGTTTTTTAACTAGGTAGGTTTGGTTTTGTGATTGAAGGTCAAGTTTATTGATGTCCTTCACCAAATGTCTGGCAAACAATGACAAAAACGTCTTATTTACGGAGTATTTAGACTAGGTAAAATTGCTTTTGAATTTTGTGCAGTTGGCTATCCCAACTGCGCAAAAGGTTCGGTGTTTACTATGAGAGTATGTGCGCAAAAACTCCGGTGTTTACTATGAGAGTATGTGTGCTTCGCGCAGGGAGTTTAAAGCGGCGCTTAAATACATACAAAATAACCAAGAAAAGATCAAAATGGACATACTGGCTCGCAATCACTCAGCAGGTAATTTTGTACAGTTTTGGAGAGAAACAAAGAAATTAAAAGACAAGAACTCCATACCGATTAATGTTGATTAATGTAAAGACGATACAAAGAAAATAGCACATATATTTATGAAGAGTTTTAATGTAAACAATAGTGCAGTAGTAGATACATCTGTTGAGAGTAGACCGGAAAGTCCATGTCGTGTCATGGAGACTTGTTCCGAAAACTTTACATCTCGACAAAACATAGTTACAGTGTTAAAATATATGAAACGGGGCAAGTCTCCGGGACACGACGGGCTTAGTATAGAGCATTTAGTGAATGCTGGCCAATGTGTTCATGAACTTTTGGCGCGGCTTTTTAATCTGTGTGTGAGGCACTCATACTTACCTGCTGCTATGATAAGAACACTAGTTGTTCCAATACCGAAGAACAAAAACGGTAACATCTCGAGCGTGGCAAATTACAGACCCATATCGTTGGCTACCATTGTGGCCAAGGTACTTGAATGTGTCATACAGGCTAAAATGACAATAAAGAATGACGACGGCCAGTTTGGATTCAAGCCGAATGTGTCGACGGATATGGCCATATTTTCATTAAAGCAGGTTGTGGACCACTATAATGACAACAAGACCAGTGTTTACGCTTGTTTTCCTGATTTGAGTCGTGCTTTTGATACCATAGATCACAATTTGTTATGGCAAAAACTTAGGAACATGGCAGTGGATCCGAGGGTTGTCGAATTGCTCACTTTTTGGTACAAAAACCAGATGAATACTGTTAGGTGGGGCCAGGAACAGTCTGACAGTTTTCGTCTGTCATGTGGTGTGAGACAGGGCGGTCTCACCTCTCCCGGTCTGTTTAATGCATATGTGGATGGTTTGATTGTCGAACTCAGCAGCACCCCTGTCGGTCTCAGGTTGGATGGTAGATATATCAACAACCTGAGCTACGCTGACGATATGGTCCTGCTCAGTCCGACAATCAAGGGCCTAAGAAAGCTAATTAACATCTGCGAACGGTACGCTAAAAATCATGCGCTCAAATACAACGCCAAAAAAACAGAAATGTTGATATTCAGATCGGGAAAGGGACCGGACAATGTGCCTGATGTCTACGTTGACGGTACGCCAGTTAAAATAGTTGAAAGCTTCAGGTACCTTGGTCACATTGTGACTTCCGCCAAAAACGACGATACAGACATTGAGCGGCAAAGGCGAGCTTTATGCACTGTCGGTAACATGATTATTAGAAAGTTCAGTAAAGCCTCGCCTGACGTGAAACCCTATTCAGCCCTATTCAGGTCCTACTGTCAGACGTTCTATACCTGTCAACTGTGGACAAATTATACGAAAAAAGCGCATGATGCCATAAGAGTTGCCTATAATAACATCTTTAGGCAACTCATGGGTCTAAGTAGATACTGTAGATACATCTGTTATGTTTCTGGACGCTCGCACAAATACTTTCAATGCGATCCAGAGGCATCGAATTGCATCGTTTATGGCCAGAGTTGACAGGTGTAAGAACAACATTATTAGGAGTCTGGCAGACAGATTATTAACGACTGAGACCTACAAAAAATGGTCGACACTAGCTGTATAATAATTTACTCGGCTGTACCTACGTAAATATCTAACTTTTACTTTTTAAATATTTTAAATATTATATTGTGTCTTTTTTGTTGTGATATGGATTAGGTAATTTATATTTCTGAAAAATGCTATTGATCCGAAATAAAGAACTATTATTATTATTATTTATTATTAAAACCGACCGAAAATCTTTGTAAATCAGCTCGCGACCACGGTCGGTGTAACCCATTCCGAAACGTCGAAGTAAGTAATACCTATCTATACTTATAAATTTCGTTTAGTAGGTGCCTAGGATGAAATGGGTCTCGTAGACTAAAACAGGTTAAGAACCGATCCAACTGTGTATTTTCCTATCGTTAAGTTTAGTCTCCCTAACATTCCAGCGACGCGGACGGCACAGGCAGCCTCGTAAAGCGTCAGTTCCTGAGTCGCTACGACGTGTTCACGTTGGTGGACATGGTCCGCGACCGCCCCGCCATGTGGTGCAAGACCGAGCCGGCGTACCGCGACCGCGTCGAGCGCGACCGCTGCTGGAGAGAGATCCTCGCGAGGTTCGAGCCCACAGCGGACACGCTCACCGGCGTGCAGCGGCAGGAGCTCAGTGAGATACTTACATAATATCTTAACGGTATGACGTGTTCACGTTGGTGGACATGGTCCGCGACCGCCCCGCCATGTGGTGCAAGACCGAGCCGGCGTACCGCGACCGCGTCGAGCGCGACCGCTGCTGGAGAGAGATCCTCGCGAGGTTCGAGCCCACAGCGGACACGCTCACCGGCGTGCAGCGGCAGGAGCTCAGTGAGATACTTACATAATATCTTAACGGTATGACGTGTTCACGTTGGTGGACATGGTCCGCGACCGCCCCGCCATGTGGTGCAAGACCGAGCCGGCGTACCGCGACCGCGTCGAGCGCGACCGCTGCTGGAGAGAGATCCTCGCGAGGTTCGAGCCCACAGCGGACACGCTCACCGGCGTGCAGCGGCAGGAGCTCAGTGAGATACTTACATAATATCTTAACGGTATGACGTGTTCACGTTGGTGGACATGGTCCGCGACCGTCCGGCCATGTGGTGCAAAACCAAGCCGGCGGCGTACTGCTACCGCGGTAGTTGTTACACACGATAGATGAGCGTCAAAAACTCGCTTCCCTAATGGTTAACGGATGATACGGTCTAAGATGTAACACGCTAATATAGAAGAAGGAAGGGCCGTGGAACAAGATTCGACCTGTCTTCCTTAGTGGCTGCACCGGTCAACGTACCGGAATATATTTTGGTGTTTTTAGGGTTCCGTACCCAAAGGGTAAAAACGGGACCCTATAACTGGGGCTCCGCTGTTAATGGTAAGTATAGGTTAGCATTTGACCTCATCTCACCTGATGGGAAACGACGACAAGGTCGACGGTGACAAAAGCCATAATGAGTAAAGATACCATACGTTCGCCTGACAGCATATAATTTTGGAACGGGTATGGTGAAAGAACCACCCGATCGGTGAGGCTTCCAGATAGATAGATAGAACGCTTTTTTTGTCGCTTCCAGATTGACTGTCGAAAACTGGTGCCGCTCAGAATCATTCTATCCGAACTGACGCAGGTTTACCTGTTCAGTTTGGCTTCTCCGTATATGGCGATGCTTAGAGCAGTAATTATAAAATACAGTTAAACCATTTTTAGGGTTCCGTAGCCAAATGGCAAAAAAACGGAACCCTTATAGATTCGTCATGTCTGTCTGTCCGTCCGTCTGTCTGTCCGTCCGTCCGTATGTCACAGCCACTTTTTTTCCGAAACTATAAGAGCTATACTGTTGAAACTTGGTAAGTAGATGTATTCGATGAACCGCATTAAGATTTTCACACGAAAATAGAAAAAAAAAACAATAAATTTTTAGGGTTCCCCATACTTACAACCGAAAGTCATTTTTTCTTACATTAAACCTATACGTGTGGGATATCTATGGATAGGTCTTCAAAAATGACAATTTTGGGTTTCTAATATCATTTTTTTCTAAACTGAATAGTTTGCGCGAGAGACCCTTCCAAAGTGGTAAAATGTATGTCCCCCTCCCCTTAACTTCTAAACTAAGAGAATGATAAAACTAAAAAAAACATATGATGTACATTATCATGTAAACTTCCAGCGAAAATTGGTTTGAACGAAATCTAGTAGTTTTTTTTTAATACGTCATAAATCGTAAACCGCAATTTACCTTTCAAAACAAAACCTGTTGTTTAGATAATGGTTTAGATAATGGTACGGAACCCTTCGTGCGCGAGTCCGACTCGCACTTGGCCGGTTTTTTGTTTATGCGTTATATTTTCCCTTTTTCCTGGTTATGACCCCAAAATTTTAAAATTTTAAACCTTCATCCATCATTTATTAATTAATTAAATAATGAACCGACTGGTATTGTTTCAGTAACGGTCCTAATAAAGAAGTGGTGCAACATCAGGGACAGCTACCGCAAGTACGTGTGCTCCCGCTCCACCAGCTCGCGGCCCTACATCTACGCCGACCGTCTCACCTTCCTCGACCCGATGTTCAAGCCCAGCGAGGACAAACCCAGCAGGAAGAGGAAATACAAGTACATCGAGAAAACTGAGGCCCCCGACACCGAAGACAACGAGGAGCCGCCAGAAGAGTGGCTCAATGAGGTCCAATACGTCGATATGGATGATGAATCCGTCAAACAAAACAACACCTTTCAGAGCGACCTGTCCTTGTCTAAAGACCTCTCCACTCAAGACTCTACTATTGCTGTCCTTGTCAATCTGCTTCGAAAGGAAGATGACGAAGATAGATCCTTTTTCAAGTCGATATTACCGACCGTTAGAAGCCTTTCAAATGAAAATAAACTGGAGTTCCGAATACAAGTGATGAAACTATTGAAAATGTTCACGAAGCGACAGGATGCTGTGAGCACCATAGACGGCTTGACAGACTCGGAATGATGACAGGAATTATAATTGATAGAATAAGGATAACTTGGTTTGGTAAATTAAAAAAATATGCTACTTGCAAACACGGAACAAAATGTTAAATAGATGCATAGTTATTATAAGTATAAAATGTAGTAGGTACCTAGGTACTAAAGTGTTACATTTTTAGAAAATTGTGATTTGAGAGTTTATTAAAAAGACGTAGGTCCTACCTATTATAAAAAAATATGTTTTTTAGTTATAAATGTGCTTCTGAACTGAACATACCTACACTAACACCCGGTTCAAGTCGACCTACCAAATTTCATCAAAATCGGTTAAGTAAGTAATCGGAAATGTATGTTAACAGAAGACAAATCTCAGTTAAGTAGTTTCGCCACAGGATAATATTTTTCATTTTTAGAATGAACTACACGATGCGCACGCGCATCGTTTCGTAACGCTGCGCTGAATACTCGACGCGACATATCGAGTGCGTGGCGTGTGTTTACCTCACGTAATCTAGGTATTAAGCGTGTCACACACTACGCATATACGATAATATTTTATCTGCGTATAAAAACTTAATTATCTGTTCAAGGCTCACACTAAACAGATACGATAATATACGAGACGATACACACGTTTTTGGTACGCATTGTTTATACAGAGTGTTGAAACAAAATGAGTTCACGTTTTACGAAAAAAATGTTTACGTTTTTTGCTTCTGGATTTTTTAGACAGCTCATCAGAAGATGATTCTGATATTGAATTTGAAGCACTTCTTGCTTCATTTACTAAAAAGCGTCAAATTTGGATACAACGCCATAAAAAGCTTAAAAAGGACCAAGGCTTTCTTAAAAGTGAAAGTAATCTTTTATGCACTGACATTGGGATGTTACCGAAAATTAGAAAATTATGACTTGATTGATCCACGATGTATCATCCTGTATCTGTCTGCAGATTAAATATTATACCATAAGTTGTATCTGCGGATAAAATCTCACTATATTTCCATAAATATCGGTGCCGACATGGTGCCGACAGATACCTTACGATAAAATATAAATTATCTGCGCTGTGTGTGTTAGGTCATAGAAATTGTATAGGGAGCGATATTGAAAGATATTTGCTGCTGATGCAGATATCTTACCGCATCTGCGTAGTCTGTTACAACCTTTAAACTATACTATCATGCAGCGTTCTACGTATTCGACACCGTTCAGTGATGGAACTCATTGGAGTGGGTGCAACCAGAACCATTGTTTTAACCAGTGGGTGCAAAAATACTACGGTCGAATTGAGAACCTCCTCCTTTTTTTGGAGTCTGTTAAAAATAAGTGTTATATTTAAGTAAATTAATAATAATAATTAATAAATTCTGTGAACAACACACAGCGCCATCTAGCCCCGTGGTAAGCGACTAAGCTTGTGTTACGGTGACTAGACAACGGATATAATACTTATATTTATTTTCTTTTGTAAATACATACATATTATACATAGAGAACACCCAGACCAGATACAAATATTTATTTTTTAAGCATAAATACTTGCACCTGGCGGGAATCGAACCCGCAACCTTCTGCATTGCAGTCGCGCTTTCGCACGACGCGCCACAGAGGTCGTCACGTGCCACAGAGGTCGTCGAGGAAATTGTGATATTGATTTATTTGGAAACCTTACAGCTTACAACAAAAACATAGAAACTGTTAAAAAACGGAAAGCCAATTACAAGGTTTCACGACCAAATTAAAGTTACTTAAAAAAACATTATGGTGCAAGCCTTCTACAATGAAATTTAACAAATAATAATAATGAGACCGCGACCGCGGCCGGTGTGACTCGTTTGCCGAAACGTCGAGGTAGGTACCTAATTATTAATTCATAACAATGATTATTATCTATAACGCGATCTAGACCTGTGCTTTTATTTATTAGGTAATTATGATGGACGGAAATCGTGTGCGTTTAAAAAGTGTAAATAATAATAAGATAAGTAGATAAAATCATAATAAACATCATTATCGCTCGCGATGTTCCCGGTTGCATCCCTCTCGATGTTCCCGGTTGCATCCCTCTCGAGCATGTATTCCTACTTTTACGTCTCCACTTCGCACGATCTTCGGCATCCCACGTACCTAGTGAGGCCATTTGCACGCATATCCGATCTTCAGCGTCAAGCTAGCACTGCTTGGGTCTTCCCAACCTGCCATAGCAAGACATTTGTTCCCCACGTAACTAGCCGGTTTCGTAAAACGTGGCCGTACTACCGTAAACGACATTCTTGCAATTTATCTGCACAGATATCTCGGATGTCTCGGATATGATGGCTGTGGACATAATAATAAGGAAATAAAACGATACTTAGGGATGACTAAGGGTCACCTGTCGAACAGTTAACCACTCAGATACAATCGACCACTCTATATTTCGTAAACGCGACATGGTCAGTTCGTGCTGTCACGTGTAATAGACCTCAAAACAAACCCCTCTCCCCCATTTCAGCTTAGAATGCCAACTTTGCGAAATGCCAAACGCTCGCAAATAGCAAACTACTCAAAATGCCAAAGTCTTGTGATACCAACTTCGCGAAATGCCAATTGCTAGCAATGCCAACTTCTCGAAAGACAAATGACAACTTAAAATTATAATGAAATGCTGTAGCGGCTGAATGCTACCATAAATAATAAAATAAAAGGATAGTCCTTATACAACATCGCAATATCTTTAATTGTAACATGTACCTCATAATCTAACATACATTTTTTCTTTATTTACTTACGTTACTGTCTAACAAAACTGAACAGACATATATCAGAATATATTTATAATGATCAAACAACAGTAGGAAAGTAGTGTAAATAATGAATTGTCAAAGTGAGGTACATGTTACAATTAAAGATTAATTAAACACATTTTGTTCCCGAATTATGGTTGTTAATATGTATTCTACAAATACATAATAACTTTATTGGCCACAATAATACAAAATGAATATCTACCTTCAAAAGGTAGTTAGTATACAGTTTAAAAATAACGATAATAATATTATTATACCACTTTTGGTATAAGTTAATGCGTGTGTACGTATTGTTGTGTTGTGGGGTTTGTGAAGTGCCATGTATCATAAATTATATCCCTAATTGCTTAAGAACGTGGCTGTTACCATTTCCATACAAACTTAATACCAAAATAAATTATGAAAAATTTAGTTTTCTACCTTAATATCGATATTATTCGGATTAAGATTTTACTTTTATAGGGTCCCCACCACAAGGTTTTTCCAAAATATTCATTCGAAATTAAAGAAAACGGAGAAACATTTATTTTTTCATTTTTACAGCGTAAATTACTTTTTATTGGGAATAATATAAAACAAATGAGATGTAAACTAGTAATTTACGCTGGAAAAGGAAAAAAATGTTTCTCCCTTTTATTTCATTTCGAATGAATATTATGGAAAACCTTGGCATTTCGCGAAGTTAGCATTCTGAGCTGAAACGAGTGCAACGAGTTCAGGAGGGTGTTTTACAATTAACCAGAAAGCTATGTTCAACAGTTAACCACGGTTAATTGTGTAGGTACATACTCGTATTTTTAATCATGCATAATTTTTATTTTTAATCCTGCATAAAATCATTTTTATTTTAAATGGGGCGCAATAAAAAGCAATAAAAAAAGGAGGACATTCGGCACATACTATGAAGAAGATAATTGAATTGGTCCGAGGTGGGATGAGCATAAGACAGGCTAGTAAATAATGCCATTTTAATACTAACATAATTAAAATGCAGATAATACGACTCACACCAAATTCCGAAGTCAATAAAGTTTTTACAAAGGACAATGAAGATAAGTCACTGTTTGAAATATAACTCTGTTGATTCTATAAACAAGTTAATCTGTCCGTAATTATTATCAAAAGTATTACTCTATGTTTATTTTGATAAGAATACCCTTCTTAAAGAAATAAAACGTCTTTTTCACAGCATATGGTGTCATTATTTCATAACAAATTAATTCATCATGTTAAGTGATCAATTGTGTACCACATGATTAACTGTTAATAGTGTGCCATAGTATTGACACAAAAACCTTATAAACTTTATAATATCAAATTCTACAGTAAAAAATAACAATTCTGAAATGTTAATATGTAGCTAACGAACACAGGAATTGACCAGAATTAAGAAAACTGTGTGTACAACTGGTGTTACAATAAATAATTATAATCTATCAATCTATCTTAGTGTTTAATAGCTACTTCGATAAAGTATAAAACAATTTGAATAAAATAGAAACGATCGAATACCAAGTTTATCATATAAAACCAGTACCTAAAACATAGTTATTGAAATCGTCACTAGGTAAGTAAGTAGGCAGGTTCGTGTAATCCAATCCAGCAACAAGATAAACACCTATCCAAATCATCAACAGATAAATGTGTAGGAAATATAATCCATTATAATCGAGATTATTACACTAAATTAGCCGATAATATTTTTGAAAACGTCAATTGATCAGTATCATTGGAGCAAGCCACTAGTTCTCACTTTCGGACCAGGCAGCCATGGCAAGCGAGGAGAAAAGTGAGAAGAAAATAGAGAAGGTGGACCTGGATGACATCCTGGAGAATGAAGTCGGCCAGATCGGGAGGTACCAGCTCATTGCGCTCGCGCTCGCAGCGTTACCTATTATGTTCTCTGCTTTTGCAGCAGGTGAATATATTTTTACAACTGGAAGGATAAATCATAGGTAAGTATTATAAAACAATAATAATTATAAGAGAATTGGGTTGATAGTTCCTTATGGCCATGGATCGACCGTATCCTTGAATTGAGAATTTAAGCTCGGGTGTACGTACGTACAACATGGGACGATTTTTAGTTTTTACATGTTAAAGGGAGGATCCCGCATCAAAGTGTATGGTTATCTAAGTTTGTTATATTTCTAAGAAAAAAACCAAACTTCTAAAACTTCCATAAACTAAACACATGCAACATGTAATGTTTGAAATACTTCGAGAACTCACCGTGGCTCTGAATGGCCTTATAAACTTGTTGTAAGATTACCTGCCGTTATCTTATTAATGTTTTAAGTCGATATTCATTTGCCCTGGATTGTGCACAAACTGGACCACCACTGGAGTACAAATCCCGTGTGGTCTGGTGCACCAGACCATTAGGAATTTAAATTTTGCGAGGTCCTTAGAGGCGTATAACGGCACCTGGTACTCAAGGAATATTTCCCCAGAAAAATCATCGCGGCTGCTATTTTAGAAGATGCACTTATACATAGAATTAAATACAATGATTAATTAGAAAGTAAAACAATACCCATTTTTTTCAATTATATTCCTTATAAATCTTCAGATGCCGTATCTCTCAATGCGACCACGAGACCGATCCCTCGTACTCCACGCAATGGGTCCTGAACGCGATCCCTGGCGAAAGCCTGGACTCCTTCGAGTCTTGCTCCAAGTTCGTGAACAGCACTCAACAGGAGGTGGCCGTGCCTCCCGACACTTGCCCTCCAGAGCTCTTCGACAGAAGTCAGACAACCGAATGTAGTAATGGACACGTCTATGAGAATAAGCTTAGTGTTGTTTATGACGTGAGTATCTTCTATTTCGTATAAAAACAGGTTTTTTATTTAATTCAATGCTTCTCTTCATTCGAGCGATGTTCCCGGTAGCATCCCCCCAAGCCCAGGGTTCCCTTATACGCAGTAGGAAAGTCTTGTATGGTCAACAATATACTATGTCAGGCAGGCAGAAAGTACCTATGCCTACTAACACCAACCTTCCTTAGGATCAAGTTCCCTCCAACGCGCGGAGAGAACTCCAGGTTCGCTAGTCTCCCTCAGATCCCTTAGTCGCCATTTACGACCCGGAAGTGTTGAGGTAATTTCATTTCATGTGAGAGTGTGTGATCTTTACTAAACCTTCACTATCAAATTGAACCATGTTATTGGAAACACAATATTTTTTCTATAATAAACTAAGAAATCGATCAGTGTTAGTAGGTAAACCTTTATCTTCGTTTACTTCCTGCACTTATTTCTATTATTTTGGGGTACATCTTCTTAAATTCGTCCCCATTATAATATATTCAATGAACGAGGAATTTTTAGGGTTCCGTAGCCAAATGGCAAAAAACGGAACCCTTATTATAACTCCGGAGGTCATTTAATACGTACCACTGTAGAGATATCGCATTAGCGATAAATTAGATTACTTTTATCAAATCTAAATTATCATACGGCGATAGAAGATAACTATAATTTAGATACATCTACATAAACATAGGTATATTATATTACGTTATAAAATTGGTATAGGTATTTGGTATAGGTATTTAACCTTAACGAATTGCAAGGCTTTATCTGGATTTGCTCACGTGTAATTCAATTTTATCATAAGTAGTGGTTAATGCTGATCTATCGACCACGTTATACCTATACGTAAGAACTTTTGTTCTTAGATTGGGCTATAGCAACATCTTTGAGTTGCTTCGAGTTCTACTAAGGTGGAACTGCTATTTATCATCCACCATTTACAGTTTGTTCTTACAGGCTGTTGGCCATAAGCATCTTTTACGATGTACACATTATTTTGATTTCTAGTACAAAGTCTGGCCATCGCTAGGCGAACGTCTAGAATTACCTCGTCTGGGACGACTTTTGGAAATTTGAATATAGGATACATGCTTAAGATCAACTTTCAGTAGGTCAACATAAAGAGATCAACACCATTTGATCAACGTTTTAATATGTCAGCTACATCAACAAATTATGAGATCAATGGTTCATAAGATATTATATTGTCGCCATCTGTAATTTGAACAGTAGCAGTTACCAATCATGTCCATGGATTACTAATTTGACAGTTCGACTTGGGTTGCGACGAGTGGCGCCGCTCGCAAATCGGTTCCATCCGAACAATCGGCACGCTCCTGGTGCTTCCTATCACGGGCTACATCTCAGACCGCTGGGGCCGCCGCGTCGCTCTCACCATCAACGCGTTCAACACAGGCTGGATCGGGCTGGTGCGCTCCTTCGTCAACTCCTACGAGTGGTTCTTGGCGCTCGAGGTTTTGGAGTCCTCGGTCGGTGCCGGAGCTTACTCTTCCTGCTATATCTTGGGTTAGTTCTACTTGAGTTCTATTAAATTTGATTGACACATCCATCAGTGGAATAAAAAAGGTTTTTCTGAACCTTATTGTCATTATTCTGTTAGCATCTCTCAGATACCGGTCACACGTGAGATAATTCAGAACTAAACATACGAAGACGCGAACAACTCGAATTTCTTAAAATAGCCGTGATGTTATCTAAATAAATAGCTAAAACTTATATTGTAATTTTCAGTGACGGAGCTGGTTGGTCGCAAGTGGCGTGTCGTGGCCGGAGCGACAGTATCGACTCTATTCGCCCTCGGCCAAGTGGTCCTTGGATTCATAGCGTGGGGGGTACCATCATGGCGGCCTCTCACTCAAGTGCTGTACGCTCCCCAACTCCTAGTCGTCATCTACTTCTGGATCCTCTCAGAATCCGTCCGATGGCTTATGAGCAAAGGCCGGTACGAAGAATCAGAGAAAATCCTCAAAAAAGTTGCGAAAATGAACAAGAAACAGCTATCCGACAAATCACTAGAAGCGTTGAGAGCGACTGCTGAAGCCGAGAAGAACACACCTAGACCTAAAGAGCCTTGGCTCATAGTATTGGTTTTGAGGTCCAAGCCTATACTGTACCGATGCATGGTGTCCCCAATCTGGTGGATCACGAACACGTTGGTCTACTATGGTATGGGCATAAATTCCGTAAATATGTCAGGCAACCCTTATCTGAACTACGTTGCTGTGGCGGCCGTCGAAATCCCCGGCTATTGGACTGCCATCCTTTTACTGGACAGGATTGGAAGAAAGCCAGTGCTTATCTGCGCGTACTGGTTGTGTGCTGCCTGCCAATTTACCTTCGCATTTTTACCTGGTGGTGAGGATTAAATTATGCTATGAAAACTTAAATAGTTTAGCCCGCAATGGTGCAAAATTGCTCAAAATACTGGCGGTCACTCTACGATGTACAATCTGTGCAGCAGGGACAATTCACAGTGACGGTCAAGTCATATCGCTTTGTCTCGGAGTCGACGTTAACTTCTCGAATATTTAAACTTTTACTACACCAACCTCCGAACGTCTCAACAGCCACTGGAATAAAAACTTAGCTCTAAGACAGCGGAGTATTTATACTTCCTAATTTGTATCTAAAATTAAACCATTAATTCCGCAGACTTGCCCGGTCTCTCTCTGTTCCTCTACCTGTTCGGCAAGTACTGCATCGCGGTGGTGATGACGTCAGTCTACGTGTACACGGCCGAGCTCTACCCCACTAAGTACCGACACAACTTGTTTGCCTTCTCCTCCATGGTGGGCCGGCTGGGATCCATAACCGCACCCTTGACGCCTTCGCTGGTCAGTACTTAAAAGGCATATTAAGTAAAACTCACAAATCTAGGAATGTCAAATCAAAGACCGAGTTTTCGGCATTTTTAAAATTGTACAAAAACCGGATTTTTTAGTTTCATTACCCGGTTTTTTGGGTTTTTCGGTTTTTGTATTCTTCATACAACGACACTGAATACCTGCTAAAATGATTAATTAGAACACGATTAATCAAAAAATGGGTTAAATTTAAATCAAACAAAATCAATTACCTAATTCATTTTGTTTATATTGGTTCAACAGTTTTTGCTTGAAAGAGCCCATTGTTTAAATCACCGTGATTTTGCGACAACATTAGAATTTTCGCAAAAAATCATTTAAGAGCTCATCCAATGTCATGTGCACAACCAATCAGTTTCCCTGGTAAATCACGGAAACGATAAAATCCTCAATAATAATTATCTACTGTATTAATGTATTTGCATTGTTAGTAAAACCACGACCAAACCCACTATTTATGTATTCTGTGACCAAACTCACAATAATCCCTATTATTAATTTCAGGCTTCAGAAGTATGGGAGCCGTTCCCGTCAGTTCTGTTCGGTAGCTTCGCGTTGGTCTCCGGGTTGCTCATCTTCACCACGCCGGAGACGCTCGGCACGAAGCTGCCGGACACCATGGAGGACGCTGAAAATCTCGGCAAAAACAAGACTTGATCTGAATTTTATTTATTTATACTCTTAACTTATTTTTATTATATTATACTTTGTTCAATGAAATACCAAATTGTGTTTTAGTGAATTTATCTTTTCGGTCAATCGAAACAGTCAGTCGAAGTTCAGTCGAGACGTCGAAAGTTAACGTTATAGCATCGTCATAGTGTAGTATCCAATTGAAATGATCGAACGAACAACTTGAATTACCTTCCAAGGTAACAACTTTTTTATTTCGATCATCCATTAAAGTAATCCATAGTTTCGTCCATCTACGAGTTTTTATGAGATGTCTATATGCGAGTAGGTATACATAATGGGTAAATAAAAGGGGACCTCGAGACGGTGGCGTGACCGTGCCGAGGGAGGAGAGACGGAGAGGGATTGTCTATCGGGCAGAGGCAGAGATGAGGCTTGGAAAGGTTGTCGGGATGTAGTCCATAAGGAATTCCCACTGGCCTCGACCCTTGTGGAGCGAGCGACGCCATGGGGGTTTAGATTATAAACCTACGGTAGGAAGCCCAACGAAAGTGGCCTGACGGTGCATAAGGCGCATTACCCACGTAAAAAAAAAGATATCATGTAGTTAAGCTGCCCGACTTTAACTTACATAACAGATAAGTCGGTTGCACTGTATGTAGGAGAGCTTATTTTTATTGTTTTGTCCTTATTTTCGAAGTCGGGTTTTGATTTTTTTTATATTTTCGATAAAGGCTACTTCTTATAATAAGTAATGTGAATAAGCATGCAACACGTTACCTACCGCTGCGCTGTAAAAAATCTACACTTAAATAGACTCTGCCATGATTCTCTTCTGCTCAGCAACAGACTTCCCTGGTCGTCCGTTCAAGTGTAGACTTTTGCACAGCGATGGGTAGGTAGTCCGAAAAACGCTGACGCTGACAACTAGCTGTGCCCGCGGCACAGCTAGTTGTTAATAAAAATCAATATTACATACTAGCTATAGAAAACACCCACAACAACATTGAAACAGAAACAAACATTGGTCAGCATATAAGTATTTATCCCAGCGGGAATCGAACCCGAAACATTCTGCGTCGCAGCCTAGTGTTAGCCTAGCTAGCTAGTTAAAAATAAAAAAAAATTATTATTTCGAATCGAAACCTTATCTAAAACTCGGAGATAATATTATAATGTTTTACTATAAAGTTAAATTTGCGATTGGCGACGTAAAACGCCATAAGAGTTATTCAAAGATACGAGATAATGCTACGTTCAATCTGCAGACGTGCTTTATCTGAGTGTGATTGCAGACGTTTGCGTAGCTTAATGTTTAAAATATTAAATCCGATGATCTAACTCACAACACAAAAATGGTGATATCTGAAACGAAGGGCGCGGACGTGGTGGAGAACCCTCAAAGGAAAGTGAATCTGGATGAGATTCTGAAGGAGGAAATAGGTCAATTCGGCTGGTTCCAGCTAAGGATTCTGGTACTTTGTGTTCTGGTTAAGATATTTCATGCATGGTCCACCAATCAATTTATCTTCACAAGTGCTAGGATCAACGCAAGGTAGGGACAATATTTTCAAGAAATTTCAAAGCTTTGATTATTCTTCGTACGGAAAGATTTTCCTAAATTACAGTGAAAACCGTAAAGACATTTTTGCACAATATTTTCAGATGTGTGATACCGGAGTGTGACCCCGTAGAGCCGGTGTTCGCAGCTCCGTGGGTGGAGTACGCGGTCCCGGACGGATGTCACCGGTACGGCAACACGTCCGTGTTGACGGAACCCGGCACCTGCTCGCCCGAACACTTCGACAGGAACGTCACGCTCACATGCGACCGATACGTCTACGAGGAAACAGACACTGTCGTTTACGATGTAAGCATTTGTACAACTACAAATGTCAATTTGGCCGAAAAGATGAACATTAATTTATCAGACTTTACAAAACTTTTTCCAGTTCAACCTAGCATGCGACGAATGGCGTCGTACTCTGATTGGGTTTATGCGGAAATTAGGCACCCTGACCTCACTGCCCATCACTGGCTACATATCAGACAGATGGGGGCGGCGGGTCGCTTTGTTGTTCAGTACCATCAATAACGCGTGGCTCGGCTCCATCCGATATTGGGCTAATAGTTATGTCGTGTTTGTCATCTCTGAGTTCGTTGAGTCTACCATTGGATACGGAATGACAAGTACTGCCTACATCCTTGGTAAGTTTCAAAAAACCGGCACTACGTAATATAAATATTAAATTGTATGAGTCAAGTAGATCTACTTCTATCAGCTATTTATTGTTTTAGCATTGGAAGTTATGGGTCCCAAGTATCGAGTAGCGGTGGGAGCTATCATGATATCATTCTATGCTATCGGACAAGTATTGTTGGCCCTCATCGCGTGGGCTGTTCCTAACTGGAGGGTACTCACCCTAGCTCTGTATCTACCACAATTCATTTCTATCCTCTACATCTGGCTGATAACTGAGTCCGTTCGTTGGTACATGAGCAAGGGACGTTACGCTGAATCTGAAGCTTTACTTCAGAAGATTGCCAAGATAAACAAAAATATGCTGTCTGACGAATCTCTTGTAGCTCTAAGATATACTTCAGAAGAGGAAAAGAAGAAAAAGGAAACCGAGGAACATCAGCAATCAGAATGGCTTATAAAGCTTGTATTTAGACATAAGAAGGTATTACTAATATGTTTAGTATCTCCAATTTGGTGGATTACGACTATGTTCGTTTACTTCGGTATGTCTGTGAACGCAGTAAATATGTCGGGCAACCGTTACCTGAACTACATCTTAGTAAGTGCGGTGGAGATTCCGGGATGCTGGATAGCAATGTATCTTGTGAATAAAACTGGTAGGAAACCAGTTCTCATAGGAGCATACTGGGTATGCGCGGCTTGTCAAATTGCCTACATTTTTATACCTGATCGTAAGTACCTATTTCAGGATAAATAAGTATTAATATTTTTTTCCTACCCCCCACGAAACTCGTATTTTTTAAAACTTTTTCTAGATCAGTACGCGGCTTCGATAACAATGTATCTGATTGGGAAAATGACTATTATGACGGTGAACACGACCATGTACCTGTATACGGCGGAGCTCTATCCTACCAAGCACCGTCAGAGCTTGTTTTCCTTTTCCTCTATGGTAGGCAGGATCGGATCTACCATTGCGCCGCTCACGCCAGCTATTGTAAGTTGCTATTGTTCAGATTAGACTTCTATGCGAGCATAATTTTATTAAAGTAGACTTTTAGGATTTCAACATCAACTATGTGGAAGGTATTTAGTTCCGACTAGCATGCAGCACAAACTGTATTGTGGCAATAGTCGGGTGTTGGGACTTGGGACTAGTTTTTGGGGAGCACTTCAAAGTATCGGAAAACTAAGAATTTGCACTACTTACAGAATTTGGACTGCACAACTACAATAAACGATTTTCTGGTAAATGTTTAGCTGAAGGTTTATTATTTGTACCAGGGTGCAGCGACATTCCCACAGTTGCCGTTCGTGTTGTTCGCGGGTCTCGCGCTCCTCGCCGGCTCTCTCGTGTTCTTGACTCCGGAGACCCTCGGCACCAAGCTGCCTGACACCATGGACGACGCAGAGAATATTGGGAACAAAAATGTTACTTGATCGCACAGGATATATCATTGATATACTTAAATTAATATTCGGGTATAACAGGCAGTGTTTTAATTATTATTTCAGTCTCTCATTTATATTCACTAAACCATTTAACCACTCGCCAGTGTAATCAAAATTAGACACCAGTTCGACACCAGTTCGACACCAGTTCCTGGTTGTGGCACCAGTTTCCGGTTTGTAAACTACCAGTGCACCACGGAACACTCTATTACTCTTGGCGGGACGAAGCAGTGCACTAAACGTGCAAAGGTTATGTATACTGTGATTAAAATATCTCTGAATTTAATTAGAATCGTTATTATTCCCAACACATAATATGGATATTCTTCATCTAAATATAATAAAATTTCAAAACCTGCCTGACTCATTGATTGACTGACTGACGCAATGAATTATATAAATTTAAAATATATTTTTTTATTTCATCTTTTTTGGTGGGGAATCGATTGCCATTAAAATGAGCAAGATTAGACAATCGGTAGGTACCTACATTTTATTATCAAAATTGTAGGAGTAACTTTAATCATTGAGAAGTTTTCTGATAGGAATGAGTTTCGGGTGGTATATCAATCTGCAGCTTTAGGAGCCGATTCTGTTGGTAGAAGCTTAAATACCTATTTGAAATTTAATTTGAAGATATCCTGCTTAACATTTCAAAGGCTTTCAATAGATCCTTGTCAACTGAAAGCTAATAAATGATGTACTAGAGCCTAAAAATAAAGATGAATTACTTCCTTCCTTTTTGGAAGGTTACAAAAAAAAATCCGGTCGAATTTATAATCTTGCATAACATTTCTCCACTTTATTTTAGCCTTTTAAGTGGTAAAGTGTACAGTGATACTGTACCAGAAACGGAACGCATACAGTTTCTAAGCATGTGCGAAATACAATACTCAAGTAATTATAATATAATAGTCCAAGATCCCAGAACCGGCAGACGTCGCGTATTTTCTGACGAACGAAATGTGGTCGATTGAGTAGTGTTAGTATGTACTAAGAACTCATGCCTACTTCCTAGCCTGCTACGACCGACGGCCAATTCTAAGATATCAGGTCATCGAGGTATAAGCCGCGCAAGTCGATATTGCGATGGAACCTTGTCACAATAATACCTGCGTGACGTCATTCGTTGCACAAAAGTACAGATAGCAAAAAATTGTAATAAAAAGTATATAAGCTAGGGTTATGGGTTTATTTGTTGTAGCGAGACGGCTGTTTATGACCATAGGTATATTTCTAAGAAATTTCGGGACCATAAAAAATTAGTTTAGTATGCTGCTTATAAAAAAACAATGATTACACCCATAAATACATAATAATTATATTGTTGATGTGTAAATATTTCTTTGTCTGTCTTTTAATTAATGTCTGGGTTTTGTGGTAAATAATTATAAATTGTATTATTTACCTTGCGAACGGTACCGACGGTGCACGTCGACTACGTTACCAAGATGGCCGCCAATCGCAATATCAACTTGCGCGGCTTATATATAAAAAAATTACTCACCTCACGTTAATTCTCCAAGCTGATTTTCACGCAAATTTTAGGTTAAAAATGAATCGCCAATACTCCCATACACTCTCCGTCGGCCTTATTGGTTTACAGTTGCTTTAAAGCTCCCAAAAGAATTACTTAACTTCACGTAAATTCTGATGCTCCATTTTTATACATGTCCACCAGACAACTATTTTAAAACCTTTTACAAGGAGACAGACCGATCTAAGGGGCCAATCATCCCCTAAACTCAATTTTAATGCCTCTTTGGTTAGGAGCGCGAGGGCACCACTCAATCGACCACATTTCGTTCGTCAGAAAATACGTGATGTCTGCCGGTTCTGGGATCTTACTCTAAAATATCTAGTAAGAGCTTGTTGACATTGGCATCTTGCAAGAGATAGTGCGATAAGTATAAGTAGGCATTTTATGAGAGAGACAGTATAGTCTATCTCCTGACACTGCGCATTTAGCAGCCGACTACTTAGCAGCAATATACTATTATAGTGCGATAAGTATAAGTAGGCATTTTATGAGAGAGAGTATAGTCTATCTCCTGACACTGCGCATTTAGCAGCCGACTACTTAGCAGCAATATACTATTATATTTGAGGAACCCATCAAACGAAAATGGTTATGCATGACTCGTCAACAAAAGTGAATAAATTACAAGGAAAAGTGGATCTGGACAAAATTCTAAAGAAAATAGGCCAGTTCGGTTGGTTTCAACTGAGGATTTTGTTACTCTGCGCTGTCGTTAAGATATTTACTGCGTTGTCGACAAACAACTATATCTTTACCACTGCTAGGATAAACACTAGGTGGGAACTTATATAAACATTTAAGAATTGTAATAAACCATTTACGGATAAAGGTTCCTTTTTATGTAGGTACTCGTTAAGATGTTTGTATTAAAAAGAATACAGAAGAAAAGCTTTTATTACAGCTAATGTAGGCGTTATTGCTAGGAAAGTATCTTAAAATATTTATTAAATTTGTTCTTATCACTCAACGGCTCTTTTCAATAATAGCATTTTTTTTGTATTCACCAATTTTTAAGGAAATGTTTTTTCAAATTTTCAGATGCATGATACCGGAGTGTGACCCCGTAGAGCCGGTGTTCGCAGCTCCGTGGGTGGAGTACGCGGTCCCGGACGGATGTCACCGGTACGGCAACACGTCCGTGTCGACGGAACCCGGCACCTGCTCGCCCGAACACTTCGACAGGAACGTCACGCTCACATGCGACCGATACGTCTACGAGGAAACAGATACTGTCGTTTATGATGTGAGCGTTGTGCAACCACTTACAGCTTTAATCCAATTCGATTTGTCCAAAGAAGGAGCATACTAATTCCTTTTTTTTTTCAGTTTGACCTGGCATGTAACGAATGGTGGCGAACTTTAATTGGATTTATTCGGAAATTGGGCACCCTGACCTCTCTACCTATAACTGGCTACATGTCAGACAGGTGGGGCCGGCGAGTCGCCTTGTTATTCAGTATCATCAACAGTGCCTGGCTTGGTACCATCCGCTACTGGGCCAACTCTTATGTCAGTTTTGTTATCTCTGAGTTCGTAGAGTCCACTATTGCATTTGGGATGGCTAATACTGCCTATGTTCTCGGTAAATTGATTTTGAATTAATACTATGTATAACAGTAAAGAATAATGTTGGTACTACAGGCATAGTTACATATAACAACAACAGGCATTTGTTTTCAGTGGTGGAGGTTATAGGTCTTAAATACCGAGTAGTGGCCGGAGCTCTCATGACCTCATCATTTTGCACAGGACAAGTTTTGCTAGGACTTATTGCTTGGGCAGTACCTAACTGGAGGATTCTTACTTTAGCATTGTATCTACCACAATTCGTGACCATCCTCTATATCTGGCTGATAACTGAGTCCGTCCGTTGGTACATGAGCAAGGGACGTTATGCTGAATGCGAGACTTTGCTTCAAAAGATTGCCAGGAGTAACAATAAAACACTGTCTGCAGAGTCTCTTGCAGCTTTACGATTTACTGAAGAACAACAAAAGAAAAGAATAGAGATAGAGGAGGAGCAGAAGTCTGAATGGCTTATAGTATTGGTGTTCAGACATAAAAAGATATTGCTTATGAGTTTGGTTTCTTCTACTTGGTGGTTCACTACCATGTTTGTTTACGCTAGCATGTCTGTCAACGCTGTCAACATGTCCGGTAATCGTTACATGAACTACATAGCAGTGTCTTCGGTGGAAATCCCTGCATGTTGGATAGCTATGTATCTCATGAATAAAGTTGGAAGGAAAATTACTCTCATTGGAGGTTATTGGATTTGTGCAGCTTGTCAAATTGCCTACATCTTTATACCTACTAGTAAGTGACTGTAGGATAAGTTTGAAACAGATTCTGTTAGCAACTTCCTGATTGTGATTTGTTATACCTATAGATCTGTACGCGGCATCATCTATACATATAATAAAATCGTAACTTAGCGGTGTCTGTTTTTGGAAGATATAAAAAAATGATAAATTGTAGGGGTATCTATTAACGCAGTAGAACCTATTTTTCTATTTTTCTGGTTGTCTGTTTGTCTGTTTATCTGTTTGTCTGTTTGTGTGTGCCTTTGTGCCCGCTAATCTCAGAAACGGCTTATCCGATTTTAACCAAATTTGGTATGCAGATAGCTTTAGACCCCGATTAACATATAGGCTATTTTTTGTCCGGATATTTTGTCCGGTTATCCGGATAAAGTGATTTTTCTGCTTTTACTTAGTTAGTTTGAAAGTTGTATTGAAGAAGTATGTTGTGTGGAATCAATACATGACTAACCGGATATCCGGTCGAAAATAAAAAAAAACCGGATATCCAGTTTTTTTTCAGGAAATTCCTAAAATACCGTATACCTTTGTCTCTCCATATATCCGGATCCTTCGGACATACGGAAATTCTTTATAATGGTTGTTTTTAACCGACTTTAAAAAAAAGATGATCTGCTCAATTCTACCCGCATATTGTTTAAATGTGAATATGTTCAAACCGTACTCCGGCATATAAAGTCCGATTTCGATCATTCTTTTTTTATTTGGAAAGTGAGAGTCCCGAGTTGGTTCCATAAATTGTTGGTAAAGATCTGATGAGAACCTTCGGAATGATGAGCAGAATAGCATACCGCAATGCTGTAAATTACTAATTTTTGGACTTCCATCAATAGAATCGGCTTATTAAGAACAAGGTACAAATTGATGGACCACCTGAAACCACCTTCTCAAAAATTCTTCAGTGATTAAAGTTACGGTTACAATTTTGATAATTTTTAGTGGCAGTCGAAAATTCAATAAAAAGGATTTAAAAAATATAGCTGTAATGGGGCAGTTTTACTGAGTAGATGCTGATTGCATGTAGTTTACGTGGCACGATGGCAGCTGTGGATTGCGATTCGAGGGTTCCGCGTTCGAATAGGCCACCGTTCCTTAAAAAGGGAATGCGCCGGTCTGTGCGGCGCATTCCCTTTTTAAGGAACGGTGGCCTACCGAGCCGAGTGATGGCTTCCGATTCGAAGGCTGCGCGTTCGAGTCACGAGTCCCGGACACGATGTTACGTTTTACCCTCCAGATGGTCGTCCACCTTGCCGTTGTGAGGGGACTCAGTAGCTGAAAGCTAAGAGGCGCACGAGGTGGGAAACCGGGCTTGCCAGGCTTCTAATCCGTAATCCCGCGTCAGCGGGCTCGGGGGTCCTTTCCGCAAGAAAGGGGCCGCATGGAAGATAACCACTATAAAAAATCACCTCAGCCTCTGGTGGTGAACTCGGTGAGGGAGGGGGGGGCTTTATCACCGGCTTTGGGGACCTCGAGACGGTGGCGTGACCGTGCTGAGGGAGGGGAAACGGAGAGGGATTGTCTATCGGGCAGAGGCAGAGATGAGGCTTGGAAAGGCCGCCGTTGTCGGGTAAACCTATGGTAGGGAGCCCAACGAGAGTGGCCTGACAGTGCATAAGGTGCAGTACCCACGTAAAAAAAAGATATCATTTAGTTAAGCTACCCAACTTCAGCTTACATAACAGAAAGTCAGTTGCACTGTATGTTGGAGAGCTTATTTTTATTGTTTTGTCCTTAATTCGAAGTCGGGTTTTGATTTTTTTAAATTTTCGATAAAGGCTACTTCTTATTATATATAAGTAATGCGTATAAGCATGCAACACGTTACCTACCGCTGCGCTGTGCAAAATCTACACTTAACACGTTCGCGTGAGCAGCTTCCAAAATAATTTGTACTGCTCAGGCGCAGCATTTTCCCATACAAAATTTTGCGACGTCTAAACACGTTCCGCCGCAATATTCATAATTAATTATCAGGAATCGTCTCTGTTGCGGCGCAAAAAATACGTGCCAAAGGATTTTGTTCTTTTTTTAGACGTCATAAGGTGTTCCACCGAAATAAGGTATTACTGTTAAAGGACTTCGGGTGACGTTGCGCCGATTCACAATTAATTCAAAACGACGTCGTAAGAAGTTGTTCACGCGAACGTGTTAAATAGACTCTGCTATGATTCTCTTCTGTTCAGCAACAGACTTCCCTGGTCGTCCGTTCAAGTGTAGACTTTTGCTCAGCGATGGGTAGGTAGTCCGAAAAACGCTGACGAAGTCGCGGGCACAGCTAGTTAACAATATACCTTGTCGGTAAGTTCGTGATAACTACGGTGAACACGACGATGCAGCTGTATACAGCGGAGATATTTCCCACGCAGCACCGCCAGAGCCTGTTCGCCTTTTCATCCATGATGGGCAGAATCGGTGCCTCACTAGCGCCACTCACTCCTGCGTTTGTAAGTTATCTATGTGGACAAGTTTAATGTTCTACAAATAGACGCAAGTACTCGGTGCGATTTTGTAATGTATTTGAAATTTGTATCAGGGTACAGCGGCGTTCACACAGTTACCGTTCGTGTTGTTCGCGGGTCTCGCGATCCTCGCCGGATCTCTCGTGTTCCTCACTCCGGAGACGCTCGGCACCAAGCTGCCTGACACCATGGATGACGCAGAGAATATCGGGAATAAGAATCGACCTTGATCATACTAAGGGTATTCATTGTTATTTACCTGTATGCATATCGGTCTAGCAATCAAATTCTGCAAGATCCCAGAAAAAAAATGTTCTTCGAGAACAGAAGAAAAATTAGAGATAAAATCATGAATTTTTAATTTCATCCACATTTTGATTTATTTCCCTTACCTGTTGGGTTCAGTACATTTTAAATGTCCCCGAGTTTATACTTGGTTAGGTTAGGTACTTGAACTATCTCGAGGCTGGACTAATCACGAACGTAACACGCATATCTTGTAACAATCGTTACAAACAATAAATTATTAATAATTACCTAATTCATTCAATACATGGCCTTTTATTTTGTGACTCTTTTGAAAAAAAAAATAGTTTTAAGTTTGACCAAATATTTTGAGTCCATTTTTTACAAAGATCTAAATTACTATATTGGTTTAGATTTTTCTTCTGTTTTCGCGATGTTGAGTTGTTTTTTTAATACATTAGAATGACATCAGTCAATCCTGAAGAAGGGACCTGGAAAGCTCTCGAAACGTTGAGCGTTGTAACAATGCTAAAAGTAATAAAAACCACGCGATTCAAACCGAAAAATGTCTTAAATTACTATTTTGGTTTTATTAGGTCTAGGTATGCTCTAGCTTCTAGATTGGTTGAGAAAAGTGGTGTGATAACTGATATTTGGTATCTTCCCAATTTATTTTTAGGTTTTGGTTTATTTGTATTTTTACTTCAAATATAAAAAAATGTTTTATAAGAAAAATACTTCTGCAAAAACACTACGCATAAAAATTATTAAAATATTACTAAGAAAGCCCAGTGCAGGCTTAAGCACTTAATATTAATTAAACAGTAAGATGAGCCACATTGACTGCTTCTAATGATAGCAACAGTAAATGTACCTAATTTACATTGTATTTTATAAGAAACTAATTCTATTGATAAGATATAAGACTATCAACATCTCATGCTTATCTTCAGATATTATGCACTTGTCATCCGACTGTTTAGAGTTCTTAGTCTGTACATAGGCATATTACTGATTTAAAGAATTGATAAACTGCATAGTTTAAGTAAAAGTCTGAAGTCGTGCAGTTTTACGTAGGGTAATCCGGAGGATCTGCTTGTAGTTCACCTGCCCGAGCTCAGACTTCACAGTTTATTTTTTATTTTTTACGGTTTTTGAAGTGAGTTTATATTTTTTAATATATCTTTAGGTATATTTAATCACTTTTAGTGACAGCACTTAAAATCCACTTGATCATCATCATCATCATCCGAGCGTTGTTCCCGGTGGCATCTCTCTCGAGAGCCCGGGGTCCGCTTTCCTGCTTTTACGTCTCCACTTCGCACGATCTTCGGCATCCCGTGTAGTGAGGCCATTTGCACGCATATCCGATCTTACAACGTCGGATCGGATACGCTTAAAATCCACTTGATCGACTTAAGAGGAGTATATACGCCAACGACCTTGAAACTGAAAATCCCTGTCGGGCTCATCAAAAATTGTTGATTATTTCATGACAGAATGTCGTAGAACTTTTTTTTGTGCACAGATTGTAGGTGACATTGTTTCCTACATTTTGGTGCAAAATACCCTTATTTTTTTTTACAAATAAATAGGCACTCCTTTGAAAAATAATAATAACTTTGCAATCTAACTTCCTAACTTCCAATAAATTGACGCGTATAGGTAGGTAAATGTTTTTTCTATTTTCATTTATAAGTTCAAGTAATAATAAAAAATAGGCTATCATTTGCATCTTGACTTACGCAAGACCAAACTAATAAATAATTATCTTCGTAAACCCTTCAGGTACATAATTATAGTAGCTTTAGAGGACGCGAGATTAGGGACTAAAACCTTACTACTAAGATTGGATATCAGATAGGTAATAAATGGATGATCTTGATTTAAATAAAATAACTTCGATTGAATTTTAAAATCTTGCGTAATATTTAGTTTATTTTAGCCTTTTAATTAATTTTACGTACAGTGTACAATTAAATTGTTCAAGAGACAGACCGCATACAGCTTCTAAGTGTGGAAAGTACAATACGCAAGTGATTGCAACATCTAGTGATAGCTTGTCGACATTGACATCTTCTAAAGATAATGCGATAAGTACCAAGTACTTTTGAAGGAGAGTAGTTTATCTCCTGGACACTACGAATTTAGCAGCCGACTGCTTAGCACCAATCGTTTGTAATACTCGAGAAACCCAGCAAACGAAAATGGTTGTATATGGCCCGTCAAAAAAAGTGAATGAAATACAGGAAACAGTGGATCTGGATAAAATTCTGAAGGAGGAGATAGGCCAGTTCGGCTGGTTTCAACTGAGGATTTTGTTACTGTGCGCTCTCGTTAAGATATTCACTGCGTTGTCGACAAACAACTATATCTTTACCACTGCTAGGATAAACACTAGGTAGGGACGAATCTATTGGTTTTTTTTTGCCTAATCTTCGGATAAAGGCCTGTTTTAACTGACTTCTAAAAATGGAAGAGGTTATGAATTCGGTTTGGGTTACGTTTTTTTTGGATGTTCGCTGATTATTCGAAGACGGTCAGTTGAGATGATTTTTATTGGAAAGCGGATAATACAAGGGTAGGCTCATAAAACATGATGAGGATCTGACGGGGACTTGCGGAGTAGCAGAGTAGTTCCTCAAAATACAGTAAATTGCTCAGTTTTGAACTTCCTTCAAAAAAGGCGGTGCTTCTCAATTCGGTTTTTGCTATGTGTTTAAAGTTTTAGGTACTTGAAGAATTAGACCTTGTGTTGTGCCACTAGGTCAGGGATTGATGGAGCACCTGGAATCACCTTCTTATCACAAAACTCCTCAATTGGTAACGGTATGACGGTATGACCCTTTCAGAACGTTCTGTCCGTTTCCCAAAACACCCGTGCCCAAAACATCCGTTCCAAAATAACAGTTTCTTAGAATGAACGTAGGCCAAAATAACCGTTTCCCATCACATCAGTATGTCAAAACACCCGGTTCTCATTGCATCCGTATGCCAAAAGAACAGTCTTTAATGACACCCGTATTCCCAAAAGACTCGGTTCTCATTGCATCCGTATGCCAAAATAACAGTCTCTCATGACACCCGTATTCCTAAAAGACTCGGTTCTCATCACATCAATGAAATAAATGAAATGAAATGAAATCAATACTGATGTGTGTGTGTCAATACTGATGGGTTTCTATCATACGTCAAAACACCCTAGAAACCCATATAAATATCCTGCTATATTTAACACAGAATATTAAGACAGAAGGATAATTTTCTAATGTAAATTAAAAACCATATTGTAACCAAGAAATTTACTTTGCAGTATAGTATGCAGTGCAGTGCTTAAAACATAACGCTCAGTGTAAAAAAAAAACTAATAGTTCTCGATGATAACTTCAGGTATAACTTAATCATATTCATATGTTGTTATTACATTAGTTACTTAATATAAAATTTTTATCAATACCTAATAGTTGGCATCATCAGAGTGACTTTAGAGTAAATTATAAAATTTAACGGATAACTTATTTAGGAAAAACTGGTGTTGGGTACGGATGTTTTGGGAAGCGGATATCATGACAAACGTATCTTTTGGAGAAGCACCTTTTGGGAAATGGATTATTTAGGAAAAGGTGGTGATGAGAACGGTCATTTCGGGATTAGATATTTTTGGGAAACGGATATCAAGAAAAACGTATCTTTTGGGTGAAACACATTTTGGGAAACACTTATAACGGGAAACGGATTAATTGGGCAAAGATGGTGACGGGAACGGATGTTTTGGGAACGGGTGTTTTGGGAAACGGACAGAACGTTCCGAAAGGGGTATGACTAATAAAACCGTGGGCGAATCAAATGAACCCATCACGTTATGCGATCCGTCCATCTGTCTGTCCGTCTGTCACCAGGCTGTATCCCATGACATAAACCGTAATAGCTAGACGGTAAAAAAATTGGCTTATTCCCAATCGAGCCATTCTTTTTTCCTATTCGGGCCAAAACCAATTTTCGAATACCTAATCTTTTTTCCTCAACGGGCCAAAATGTTTCAAGTACAAACAGCAAGAAAATACTAAAATGATAATACTAAAACAATTATTTAAGGGAGGTTGACTCCCATACAACAAACGTGATTCTTGACATAAAAACGCAACGATACCGCGGTGTATTTTTACCACTAGCGCCATCTAGTGATAGAGTGATAGACTGGCGTTAGTGGCAAAATAATTTTTAACATTCGCGTTGCGTTCACGGATTATTTGGTCCAGTGTTCATATTAGGGTTCCGTACCCAATTGTGATAGTAGTACGGAACCCTTTGTGCGCGAGTTTGACTAGCACTTGGCCGGTTTTTATTTAATTTTTAGAGCGAAGCGTTTTGGCTTCAAACCAAAATTTTCTTTAGTCTGTCAGCATTTTGCTTATCCTCTATAGGTATTTTTGAACCGATCTTTACGAAACTTGGCATTTAGGTACCTAGGTACTTTGAATTTATAGATTTTTCTGTCGTGGTTGATTTTTGATTGGTGGGGTATTTTGCGAGGTCTACTGTTCGCAAAATTTATTCGCAGAATTCACCATAACTGAAATGTTTTGTCAAATTTTCAGATGTCTGATACCGGAGTGTGACCCCGTAGAGCCGGTGTTCGCAGCTCCGTGGGTGGAGTACGCGGTCCCGGACGGATGTCACCGGTACGGCACCAACACGTCCGTGTCGACGGAACCCGGCACCTGCTCGCCCGAACACTTCGACAGGAACGTCACGCTCACATGCGACCGATATGTCTACGAGGAAACAGATACTGTCGTTTACGATGTGAGCATTGTGCAACTACCTACAAATTTATAACTTTGTTTGGCCAGATAAAGAGTATAATAAATAATGGATATACTAATCATATTTTTTATTTTCAGTTTGATCTGGCATGTAACGAATGGCGACGAACTTTAATTGGATTTATTCGGAAATTGGGCACCCTGACCTCGCTACCTATAACTGGCTACATATCGGACAAGTGGGGCCGGCGGGTCGCCTTGTTATTTAGCATCATCAACAACGCCTGGCTTGGTACCATCCGCTACTGGGCCCACTCTTATGTCAGTTTTGTTATCTCTGAGTTCGTAGAGTCCACTGTTTCATATGGGATGACTAGTACTGCCTATGTTCTTGGTAAATTGTATAATATTTTTGAGTTGATACCACGTACAAAAAAACTATATGCATGGTTACTTAAACAGACACTACAACAAAAGTTATTTGTTCCAGGGTTGGAGATTGTGGGTCCTAAATACCGAGTAGCGGCCGGAGCTTTCATGACCTCATCATTTTGCACAGGACAAGTTTTGCTAGGACTTATTGCTTGGGCAGTACCTAACTGGAGGATTCTTACTTTAGCATTGTATCTACCACAATTCGTGACCATCCTCTATATCTGGCTGATAACTGAGTCCGTCCGTTGGTACATGAGCAAGGGACGTTATGCTGAATGCGAGACTTTGCTTCAAAAGATTGCCAGGAGTAACAATAAAACACTGTCTGCAGAGTCTCTTGCAGCTTTGCGATTTACTGAAGAACAAAAAAAGAAAAGAAGAGAGATTGAGGAGCAGCAGAAGTCTGAATGGCTTATAGTATTGGTGTTCAGACACAAAAAGATATTGCTTATGAGTTTGGTTTCTTCTACTTGGTGGTTCACTACCATGTTTGTTTACGCTAGCATGTCTGTCAACGCTGTCAACATGTCCGGTAATCGTTACATGAACTACATAGCAGTATCTTTGGTGGAAATCCCTGCATGTTGGATAGCTATGTATCTCATGAATAATGCTGGAAGGAAAATAACACTCGTTGGAGGTTATTGGATTTGTGCAGCTTGTCAAATTGCCTACATCTTTATACCTACTAGTAAGTGACTGTAGGATAAGTTTAAAGCAGATTCCGTTAGCAACTTTCTAAATGTTATTAATTGTTATATAGATCTGTATGCGGCATCATTAACAATATACCTGGTCGGTAAGCTTGTCATTACCACGGTGAGCACAACAATGCATCTGTATACGGCCGAGTTGTTTCCCACCCAGCATCGCCAGACCCTATACGCCGTTTCAGCCATGATGGGCAGAATCGGTGCCTCACTAGCGCCGCTCACTCCTGCATTTGTAAGTTATCTATGTTGACAAGTGTTCTATAAATAGACGCAAGAATTTGGCGCAATTTCGTAAACTAAGTAAGTAAGTATTTGTAATTTGTATCAGGGTACAGCGGCGTTCACACAGTTACCGTTCGTGTTGTTCGCGGGTCTCGCGCTCCTCGCCGGCTCTCTCGTGTTCCTCACTCCGGAGACGCTCGGCACCAAGCTGCCTGACACCATGGATGACGCAGAAAATATCGGGAACAAGAATCGACTTTAATATTAAGACTAAGACGAAGAAATACTTTAGTTAATAAAAATAAAGAAGTGGGATTTTTGCGGGGAAGTCATATAATTATTATGTTTGCTCCTACGCGCTTACTTTATCTCATAATTTAATTGTTCATTCCATTACCAGAAGTTTATTATTATTTTTAAACACGATAGATTAGCATTTAACCACTGGTGCTCCCTCCTCCTGGTTCTCACCTGATGGTAGTTATGGTTTTAATATATAGGTGTGTAATAATTTAGATAAAATAACAAGCGGAAAATCTTTTAGCAATATCTCAGAATGTCAAGACTGTTTCTAACTGACATGACGATGTGAAACGAATGAATGGTAGACAGAAAAATATTTTATGTGTAGTATATTCTTTGACTAGTGCCCATATAATTTATAATCCTACTAATGATATTATAAAGCTGAAAGTTTGTGAATATGTATTTGTGTGTGGTTGTGTATGTGTGTGTGTTTGTTACTCAATCACGTAAAAATCGCTTAACGTGTAGATAGCTGGAGACCTGGAATAACACGTAGGCTACTTTTTGTCCCGATATTCATGTCAGCATGTCATTTCCTGCAATATTTATTTATATATTTAATGCTCTAAGGCATCTAATGATAGAAACAGTAGAATGTACATTGTGCTATAATATTGAGATTAATTCCATAGATAAGATATAAGACTATCAACATCTCAAGTTTATCTTCAGACATTAAGCACTTAGCATCCGACTGTTTAGTATTCTTAATATCTACATTGGCATATTGTTCGGAACAATTGAGAAATTATAATGGTGGTATCGGTTCCGATGAAGGATGTGGAAAAGGTTCAGGAAAAAGTAAACCTGGATAAGATCCTGAAGGAAGAGATCGGACAGTTCGGCTGGTTCCAACTGAGGATACTGTTCTTATGCTGTCTGGTCAAGATATTTAATGCTTGTTCTACCAATCAATATGTCTTTACGACTGCTAGAATCAATGCAAGGTAAAATATATTTTATTGTTAGGTATATGTTTTTATAATAATTGACAGTACTGTACTTACACAAACAACGTCTTTAAAAACAAAGGATAAATTATTAAAAGAAAGAAAAACTGAATTGTAACCTGCTTTGCGAGCTTTATTAAATAAATAAAAAAGGGATATTAAAAAAATTGGCGAAATCTATAGATGTATGATTATTTATTAACACAAGACGGTTCGAAATTTTCAGATGCGTAATACCGGAGTGTGACCCCGTAGAGCCGGTGTTCGCAGCTCCGTGGGTGGAGTACGCGGTCCCGGACGGATGTCACCGGTACGGCAACACGTCCGTGTCGACGGAACCCGGCACCTGCTCGCCCGAACACTTCGACAGGAACGTCACGCTCACATGCGACCGATACGTCTACGAGGAAACAGATACTGTCGTTTACGATGTAAGCTTTATGTAAATTGGCATTTTGCAAATAAGAGAGATTTTAATAATTCAATATACTTATGTTACAAGTAATTATCAGTCTTGGTGATAATTTTTCAGTTTGATCTCGCTTGTGACGAATGGCGTCGTACTTTGATTGGGTTTATGCGTAAACTAGGCACCCTGACCTCGCTACCCATCACTGGCTACATATCGGACAGGTGGGGGCGGCGGGTCGCATTGTTGTTCAGTACCATCAACAGCGCCTGGCTCGGCACCGTCCGCTACTGGGCCAACACTTATGTCATCTTTGTCATCTCCGAGTTCGTTGAATCCTCCATTGGGTACGGAATGACTAGTACTGCCTACGTTTTAGGTAAAATTGTATTGCAAATATTTCTCATTTATTAACGAACCTACAAACAAAGACGTTAAAATGTTTTTTTTATTTAGCAATGGAGGTTGTCGGTCCGAAATATCGAGTAATAGCTGGTGCAGTAATGCCTACATTTTACACTATCGGACAAGTTTTAATGGCTCTCATCGCATGGACGGTGCCTAATTGGAGGGTTCTCACCCTAGCTCTGTATCTACCACAATTCATTACAATCCTCTACATCTGGCTAATAACTGAGTCCGTCCGTTGGTACATGAGCAAAGGACGTTACGCTGAATCCGAAGCTTTACTACAGAAGATTGCCAAGATTAACAACAAGACGCTGTCCACCAAATCTCTTGCTGCTCTAAAATATACCGCAGAAGAAGAAAAGAAGACGCAAGAAATTGCGAAACAGCAAAAGTCTGAATGGCTTATAGTATTGGTGTTCAGGCATAAAAAGGTGTTACTAAGGTGTATAGTTTCTCCAGTTTGGTGGATAGCTGGGACTTTCATTTACTTCGGGTTGGCTGTAAATGCCGTAAACATGTCCGGCAATCGATACCTCAACTACATGTTAGTGAGTGTGGTGGATATTCCAGGGAGCTGGATAGCAATGTATCTTATAAATAAAACTGGAAGGAAACCAGTTCTTATTGGAGGTTATTGGATCTGCGCGGCTTGTCTTATCGCCTATATTTTCATCCCTGACGGTAAGTTTAAAAACGGGGACAAATTATCATATTAATTTATTCCATCTTTAATAACAGATGTTTATTATTCTTTAGATCAATACACGGCGTCATTAACAATGTACCTAATCGGAAAGTTAACCATTTCGGCGGTGGTGATGGCCAAGTATCTGTATACGGCGGAGTTGTTCCCCACCAAGCATCGGCAGAGCCTGTTCGCCTTCTCCTCTATGATGGGCAGGATCGGTTCCACGCTTGCTCCGCTCACTCCTGCATTTGTGAGTTGCCTTATTAGCATGAATTTTGAAACCATTATATAAATAAAAGCAGAATTATTATAGAGCTTGCTTTAATAAATTAGGAGAAAACCCAATCTGATTTATCATTTTCTTTAATCATCTTACAAAGGAACGCCAATAGCAATAAAATATGGTCAAAATATTTCTTATGCGATGTTTTTGTTATATATACCAGGGTGCAGCAACGTTCTCACAATTACCGTTCGTGTTGTTCGCGGGTCTCGCGCTCCTCGCCGGCTCTCTCGTGTTCCTCACTCCGGAGACGCTCGGCACCAAGCTGCCAGACACCATGGACGACGCAGAGAATATCGGGAATAAGACTGGACATTGAGATCTCTATTATTACGTCTTTATTTATACATGTACATGCCTGTGCATACTTGCACTTAATTTTTTTGTAAAAATACATAGATATCAATAAACAAAGCCTTGGTATTCAACATAATTTTTCCCGTACTATATTAAAATTCACTGAGGCTCCTTAGCCTGGAAGATATCGCTGAAGATGCCCTTGGTACCTATCTTATAATAGGCTGTAAGTTTTTGGATTAAAAGTACCTACCCACTTCGACTACCTCTCAAAATAGCGATAGTAGGATACAATGTAAATGTAAAGAGAGTAATTCCGAGATAAGATACTGAACTATCAACAGCTCAAGCTTATCATAGGACATAAAGTAGTTTCCATCCGACGGCTCAGCATCGGTAAACTCATATTTGTTTGAAAGAACCGAATTGTTATAATGGTGGTATTTAACCCGATAAAAGATGTGGAAAAGGTGCAGGCAAAAGTGAATCTAGATAAGATCCTAAAGGAAGAGATCGGACAGTTCGGCTGGTTCCAACTGAGGATTCTGTTACTGTGCGGTTTGATCAAGACATTTAATGCATGGTCTACCAACCAATACGTCTTTACTACTGCTAGAATCAATACAAGGTAAAATATTCATTTTATTCATTCATGAAATCAAGAAATCAAAATATTTGTTGACGCTAGGAATATTTACATGACCACTTTGATAGGTCTTAAAGATATAAGATAATGTGTTAAAAGTCACAACTCACAACTATGTGTACAATCTTTCAAGTAGGTATCACAAAATTAAATAATATTAATATAATTGAAAGGAAAAATATATCTTTTAAGAAGACACATCGCATGGTCGACACTGGGCGAGACTCGAATCAACGAATCCTTACTGAATCCGGAAGTGGGTATTTACTTGATAACCAATTAGTCTACCGGCGTCGTTGTCGGTGACTCAAAGTGAAAGTCAAATACCTATGTCAAAACTCACTCCTTAAACTGTTGCATGCATCTGTATTTACCATCTACTAAAACTTCGGCATGTTTTGCGGCATTTCTATGAACGCACAGTGCAGGCTTCAGCACTTAAAATAAAAATAGAATACCTTGATTTTATTTTTAAAGTGTTTCCTACACTTGGATAATTGATTTAATTGAAGAAAATGTTTTTCAAAAATTGCCCCCGACAGGACTTGAACCTGCAACCTCGACATTCCGTGTCGCGCGCTTACCAATTGCGCTACGGGTGCTTGTCCTGTCGTGATGAAATTATGAACCACATCTCTTCGTTTTTCTTACGACTAAGGCACGTAGCGACATCTACCGGTCACTTTGCAGTTTACCGGCTTGCGTTTTCCCATTTACATGAAAAATAAACACAACATTGAGATGTGACTTCCATTTTACCTTGATTTTATTTTTAAAGTGTTTCCTACACTTGGATAATTGATTTAATTGAAGAAAATGTTTTTCAAAAATTGCACCCGACAGGACTTGAACCCGCAACCTCGACATTCCGTGTCGCGCGTGTTAAAATAGGCCCTAATAAAAGAAATAACTATGTAAAATTTTACTGGACTATATTATAGTAAAATAAAAAGACTTTAATATAACAAAAAAATGAATACTATATTGAAATAAACAACATAAACTAGTTTTTATCTTGTACTAAATACCTACCTTATAAAAAGAAATTGAATAACAAGTTTTAATAGAATCTCATGCCAATGCTCATGTAGGTAGTTAAATAAACGTATTCTTTAACACTGTAAAACAATTTATTATAACAATACTTATCTTTGATACTCAGAGCCAGTATTTCTGACAGGAGACAAAATGGGCACTGACGTCGAGATTCGATTTCTCACTAGGGGTGACCGGACTAAACCTTCCCTTTTTATTAACCGTCCAAGCCTACTTTGCCCCGCTTCTGACTACCGGATATTAGATTTACAATAGTATTTCATTTAGTCAAATAGATTACTTGATTTACTTACAAATTAAATTAAGTATTTGAGTATTGAAGTACATTATAGAATTAAAAGTACGTAAATGTAACAATTTAATAGTTTACTTATAATTTTAATCAACATTGGAAATATTAAATATAAATTATGACAGTAGTGAAATTGAATAAAACATCAATCAATTGATGTTCTGAAATTAACAATTTTTAAAGTCATTTTCAAATCATGGTAGAATAAAAATAATTAACTTACTAGTTTATCCAATATAAATCATTTAAAATTAGGTAATTAAATAACAATTTGTAATTAACACGGCCATGCTGTCAGACACTTCGCTCTCGAAGTGACATCTGTGGTTCTTCTGATGACGTAGAAAGTTCTTCTAATTCTGAAAGAAGCAAACAATTTTTGAACACACGGTGATCTATTTTTTTACACAACAGTTAATTTTGCCAAATATATCATTTACAGCCCGCCTGTAGTGTTTAAGTAAGACATATATTAAAACAACACATTCGAACCCGTCGCATTAGATCCATCGTGCGCTGCCCACGACTTACAGATCCTATACCAGGTTGACAAGCAGCAAAATAACACAGTCGAACCTGTCGCATTAAATCCATCGTGTACTGCCCACAACTTACAGATCTAAAACCAGGTTGACAAGCAGTATCATACAGAAGAAAAAACTTTACCTTGTTCGACAATCAATTTAAATTTCCTTCAGTTCATTCTTTAGGCCACAGTCTAAGTTTGTGCTTTGCAACGGTGATAGTTTGAAGTCTCTCGATGCCTTGTAACTTATATCATCAGTTTCAGTAATAATATTTAGAATTCTATAGGGCCCTTTGAATTGAGGGCTAAGCTTACTGTGGCGACGATGGTTTTGGCTTACATAAACAATATCTCCAATTGTGAAATCTTTATTATTCTGTCTTGCCATATCGAAACGAGATTTCTTTTTTTTTTCTGCTGTCAATTTTATTTTATCGTCGGCTTTTTTGTCTATCTGTTGTAGTAGTGTCTCATTAGGATCGACTGAGTCAGTTCTTTCTAAATCCGCGAGTCTAGCTTGTACACAGGGGATATTGCCAACACGTCCTACCAACAGTCGTGAGGGTGAAAAACCAGTAGAAATTTGAATGGTAGTGTCAAATTGACTTTGTTGTACTTTATACAGATTGCTTGGCCATTCTGTCTCATTCATATAACTAGCAGTGAGCATATTGATATACTTGTAACTATTTGATGAAGGGAATGGCCTGGTACTGTACATTGTACAATCTCAAGTATACTGTGTGAAAAGGAATGGGGACTTTAGAAATATTTCTTTTACACTACTCTGTAAATTGGAATCTAATTATTTTCGTTTGTTTTTTTTTTTTTTGAAAAGTCAGTCTAAAGGATTGTTATTTTCAACTAATTTAAAAAAAGTTTTTATTTAATAACCTCGTACCATTAATGTGAGTAATAATTTCAGTATTTGAATCTTTAACAATATCCCGACTTATTAAAAAATCATAGACAAATTCATAGACTTTAACTACATGCAAATCTAATGTTAGATAAATTTTGTCGTATCTAATTAAAGTAATGATCTTAGCAAAAGTATATAAACGACCAATCCAGGTTTTCGGACCACGGGGTTAAAGGGTGATTGAATTACGATAGAATCTTTAATTATTGAGCAATTTGCTCCTGTATCAATCAGAATAGACCGGAAATTATTAATGATTAATGTAAATCTTAGCGAGATTTAAACTATGACTAACTACACAATTAATTGGCTAGGCTAGGTTTAGGTATAATATTAATACGATCTTGTCGTTGTTTATTCCAACAGTTTGCGATATCGTGACCAATTTTCTTGCAAAAACTACATTGTTTACTTGTGGAAGAACCGTTATCGCTAGAGGGTTTCGTTATAGTGTTTTTTGATTCAATTGGTTTGATCGTTACATTATTTTTGGGACACTGATTTTGGAAATGATTTTTTTCTCCACAAGTGAAACACCTTTTTGGCTCAAAATCACTACGAGAGATAGACCGAGATCGTTTAGAATCTATTTTAGGACTATCAAGCGGTTTGGACAGAAACCTCTTACGAGGGTTTTTAGTGTACGAAGAAAACAGATGGATAAGCTCACTAGTATTAGAAATCGAACTATTAAAAGCTGCCATACGGACATTGATATCGCAAATTCCCCCGCAAACAAGTTCAACAAGCTGAAGTTCAGTGAATGTTATTTTCGTTTGCTTTAGAAGTAATATTTTATCTCTAGCATACTCAGTATAAGAATTTGACAAGTCAGGATCGAAAGTGACGGCCTTATTTAGCCTTTCAGTTAAATTTTTCTTTGCAGGGAAAATGTCTAATAAGTCACTTTTAAAAGTCTTCCAATCACGACATTCTGGTTCCCAGGCCTCAAACCATCGTAAAGCAGAGCCCTTAAGGGCCTTACCTGCTTTTGCCACTTGTTGTAAGCTACTCCACTTTAGTTCCTCGGCGAGAGCCTCCATGTTCCTGCACCATGCTTCGGCACCATCATCGTGATTGTCTGGGTCGAACGCCGGCAGGGCGACATCATCCTGGCGACGGTTGGAAGAGATTGCAGTTTGAGTCGACTCCAACAGTTTCTTCACTAGTTCAGCATCCATTTTAACTCACCTCCCTTGAAAACGTAAACAACAGTTAATACTTTGTGATGAGCAAGGACCGTATCCCACTTCTGATGTTAAAATAGGCCCTAATAAAAGAAATAACTATGTAAAATTTTACTGGACTATATTATAGTAAAATAAAAAGACTTTAATATAACAAAAAAATGAATACTATATTGAAATAAACAACATAAACTAGTTTTTATCTTGTACTAAATACCTACCTTATAAAAAGAAATTGAATAACAAGTTTTAATAGAATCTCATGCCAATGCTCATGTAGGTAGTTAAATAAACGTATTCTTTAACACTGTAAAACAATTTATTATAACAATACTTATCTTTGATACTCAGAGCCAGTATTTCTGACAGGAGACAAAATGGGCACTGACGTCGAGATTCGATTTCTCACTAGGGGTGACCGGACTAAACCTTCCCTTTTTATTAACCGTCCAAGCCTACTTTGCCCCGCTTCTGACTACCGGATATTAGATTTACAATAGTATTTCATTTAGTCAAATAGATTACTTGATTTACTTACAAATTAAATTAAGTATTTGAGTATTGAAGTACATTATAGAATTAAAAGTACGTAAATGTAACAATTTAATAGTTTACTTATAATTTTAATCAACATTGGAAATATTAAATATAAATTATGACAGTAGTGAAATTGAATAAAACATCAATCAATTGATGTTCTGAAATTAACAATTTTTAAAGTCATTTTCAAATCATGGTAGAATAAAAATAATTAACTTACTAAACAGTCCTGTCGGGTGCAATTTTTGAAAAACATTTTCTTTAATTAAATCAATTATCCAAGTGTAGGAAACACTTTAAAAATAAAATCAAGGTAAAATGGAAGTCACATCTCAATGTTGTGTTTATTTCCATGTAAATGGGAAAACGCAAGCCGGTAAACTGCAAAGTGACCGGTAGATGTCGCTACGTGCCTTAGTCGTAAGAAAAACGAAGAGATGTGGTTCATAGTTTCATCACGACAGGACAAGCACCCGTAGCGCAATTGGTAAGCCCGCGACACGGAATGTCGAGGTTGCGGGTTCAAGTCCTGTCGGGTGCAATTTTTGAAAAACATTTTCTTTAATTAAATCAATTATCCAAGTGTAGGAAACACTTTAAAAATAAAATCAAGGTAAAATGGAAGTCACATCTCAATGTTGTGTTTATTTCCATGTAAATGGGAAAACGCAAGCCGGTAAACTGCAAAGTGTTAGATACTGTTTTATTTGGTTGGTAGTGATTGTTAATTTTGACAGTGGCAATAATGTTAAATGTTGTTTTGATTGCAAAGTTTGTTTAAAACGGATGTAATAGTTCAGTTTGATATTTGTCGAATTTCAATAACTTTAAAGTCTAATTATAGTTAATATAAGTCTGTATAATGTAAAATCGTTATGATTAATTCTTAAATAACCTACTTAAAATTATGTATAGTTTAATGCTTGCACTAGATTAGTGTATAATTTAAAAGTGAGTTTAAAAGTTGTAAATAGACCGTTAACGTACTTTAAGGTAGTCAATAAGTAAAAATGAAAATGTAATGGCGGCATTCTGATTTTTGGAGAAAACGAGTAAACATCAAATAAGTTAAGTACTTACCCGTATTTTATTTTTCTACCAACTCCTATCTATAGATACATAAGTAGCTCGTATTCCCAACTATTTTCTATTATCAGAAGTAAGGGATCGAATCGAACTAAGAATAATGTCTGACGATCACAACTCCTCTGCGTCACGTCGCAGTAGGAAACGTCGACATCACAGGCACCACAGGGACTCCCGTTCTCGTTCGCCACCATCCTGCAGGCGCCGTTCTAGTTCTCGGTACAAACAAGCGTCACGATTTTCGAGAAATAGTTCAAGCAGACGCCGCCATAACTCTCGTGAACGCAGTGAATCTTTACTAACTCGAAGGGAAAGTTCCACAGGAAATCGCAATGCAAATCAACCTCAAGTCGTCCAAGACGTGCAGCAGCAACCAAGTACATTGAGAGGCGACCCATCGACAACTGCGGCTGCCTCATCGGCACCCGCGTCTGTCCCGTCAGCATCCGTCGCTGTTGAAGAAACGACACCTGTCCCCGCGCCGGGTGCGTCTACTTCCAATAGCATGATTCTGGATGGGCAATTGGTGGAGCCAAGCAGGTCAATAACGTTAAATAATGAACAAGGTATGCCAGAATCTTTACGTAATTTAAGTATGAACGTTAATTTCCAAGATATTCTCCAACTTATCAGTAATATTGTAAAACCCGATCTTTCTCAAAAGTTACATTTTGATAAAAATATCATACCTGAATTTGATCCAACTGTTAAAAACAACAAAATTGAGATTTGGTTAGCTAAAGTTAATGAGTGTGCTTTAATTTATAAATGGTCAGACCAACAGACATCTCATTTTGCTTTACCACGATTGGTGGGTCATGCGAAAAATTGGTACCAGGGATTGCAATCAATTAATAAAACATGGTTAGAGTGGCAAGACTGCCTTAAAAAGGCCTTCCCATCTGATTCAAATTATGGCACGTTATTGTCTGAGATGTTAGAGCGACGTTTTAGGCCCAGTGAGTCGCTAGATGAATATTATTACGATAAGATGATTCTCTTGAGTGCGTGTGATATAACTAATAAAAGGGCGGTAGATTGCATAATTCACGGAATTGATGACAAAACTATTAGGACTAGTGCGTCTTCGGCTAGGTCGACGACACCTGAAGATTTGTTTACTTATTTAAAGGATATTTGCAACGAGCAGAAAGATCCCAAAAGTTCTAAACCAAAACCTAACTATCAGACTGGTGCACTTACTTGTACAAATTGTAAGAAAACAGGTCATTTAGCTAGACAATGTAGATCTTTAATGTGTTATAACTGTAAACAACAGGGACACCGAATTTCTCAATGTACTCAACCACTAGTTAAGTGTAACACCTGTCAGAAGGTTGGCCATAAAACAGAAAATTGTTTCTTCCGAAATAAAAATACAACCGAATCGCCAAAGCAATCAAACGATAAGCGTGTTTTGATCGCAGATTCACTGAATAATAAAAATAGTTCTAAATTTTATAAAGATGTATATTTAAATAATTCCACCAATAAAATAAGGAGTTTCATTGATTTTGGAAGCGATTGTACTCTCATAACTGAAGAAATCGCTGCCCAACATAATTTATTTATTGATAAAACTTCTGTACCAACTATAAGGGGGGTTGGCCAAGCGGTTGTTGTACCTACTGGTAAAACTACATTTTTGATCAAAGTAGGTTCAGTTGAAGCCAATATTGAGGCATTTATAGTGACAAATAATTCTTTACATGTTCCAATATTAGTAGGACAAAACTTTACCGAATTATCCCATGTATTGGTTATTAAAACTAGTGAGTCATTAGAAATTCTTGATAGACGTGTTCCCGATGAACTACCTCATTTGGAGCACGAACCTGTTACAGTTATAAAACTTTTTTCCAACAATGACCAGTCTGTTAGTGGGTCGGGCAGCATTAATTGTCAAAGTATGGATGTAATAAACGGAACTGTTTATGTTGCTGGGAGTTTACGTTACTTCGATAACACAGAGTATTGGATAGAAAAGGGTTTGTACAAAGTTTGTGAAGGAATTTGTGAAATTTTGGTAATTTCATTGTCTAAAACGCTAATTATTAAAAAAAATACGCTTTTAGTTAGGGCTGAGATTGTAGAGGTTGTAGATCATTTAAATGTATCAAATACTAATTTATGCCTAAGTGTGCAGACGTCATATGAACCAATAGACGAGAAGGATGTACAGATAAATCCTGATTTATCATCTAATGAAAAAAACAAAGTACTCGATTTAATTAAGAAGTATCGTGAAACTTTTGCTCAAAATCTATCTGAACTAGGATGCACTGATTTAACAGAGATGGATATTCACTTAACGGATAATAATCCAGTCGCGTACCGACCCTACAGGCTTAGCTTAAAAGAAAAGGAAACTGTAAGGGACATGGTTAGTGAATTGATCGAAAATGATATAGTAGAGGAATCTACATCTTCTTACGCTAGCCCCATAATCCTAGTTTCAAAGAAAACTGGAGGCCAACGTTTATGCGTAGACTATAGGGCCTTGAATAGTCGCACAGTCAAAGACCATTATCCATTGCCGCGTATAGAAGATCAAATTGATCAATTAAGTGGGGGAAGGTACTTTACGGTTCTTGATTTAATTAGTGGTTACTATCAAGTACCTATTAAACCAGACTGTAGGTATTTAACAGCTTTTGTAACTCCTGATGGGTTGTATCAATTTAAAAGAATGCCTTTTGGTCTAGTGAACGCCCCAGCTGTTTTCCAGCGCACTATATCCAAAGCTCTGGCGTTACATTCAGTAAACCCCAATAATTTAACACAAAACTCGTCACAAAAACCGGCTACAGTATTTACACAAAAACCGGCAATAGCCTATATGGATGATCTTATAATATCATCAGGTAATTTTGACGAAGGTATTACAAAGTTGCAAGCAACATTTGACCTCCTAAACCAAGCCAAATTGACTTTGAACATAAAGAAATGTAATTTTTTTCAATCAACTATTGAATATTTAGGCTTTGAAATCTCACATGAAGGGGTTAAGCCTGGCAAAAATAAAATTGATGCCGTAAAAGATTTTCCCGTACCCAAAAACGTACATGAAGTACGACAATTTATGGGTTTATCGAGCTTTTTTAGAAAGTTTATACAAAATTTTTCTATAATAGCGCGACCTCTGACAAACTTAACTAGAAAAGATTATAAATGGCGATGGGGTGAGGATGAACAAAATGCATTCAACGACAAAAAAAATAAATTGATACAACGCCCAGTTTTATCCCTTTATAATCCAACATATATTACCGAATTACACACCGATGCTAGCAAATTTGGAGTAGCCGGGATACTACTTCAGAAAGAAAATGATAAATGTTCGCTCAAGCCTATTGCATACTTCAGTAGGAAAACGACAATAGATGAACAGAAGTTTCACGCATACGATTTAGAGACTTTGGCGGTAGTTAATTCATTGTGTCGATTTAGAGTTTACTTGTTAGGGTTACATTTTACTATAGTTACTGATTGTAATGCTCTTAGAGCAACATTTTCGAAAAGAGACATTTTGCCGCGAATTGCGAGGTGGTGGCTTACGCTACAAGAATATGATTGTGAAATTGCGTATAGACCAAATCATAGCATGAATCACGTAGACGCCCTAAGTCGTAACCCTATTCAAAACTCCCTCGACCTTGACTCTTTACACAGTGATTCAGAAGCGCCGCGAGTAATGAATTTAAATACAGAAGATTGGCTGCTTAGTTTACAATTAACAGATCCTAAATTAACACATATTAGAGAGATTTTAGTAGATGAAAAATATAATGAAATTGTTGACGTTAAACAGAATTTTGTTCTAGTTGATAACAAGTTATTTAGAAAAGTAGACGACAATAACCTAAAATGGGTAGTGCCTAAAGGGGCCAGGTGGCAGATTTGTAGATTAAATCATGACGAAATCGGTCACTTTTCTACTGAAAAGACCCTCGAAAAGATTAAAAAGGATTTTTGGTTTCCTAAAATGAAGAAATTTGTTAGCAAATATGTTAAATCATGTGTTGAATGTGCTTATGGGAAGGGAGTTTCTGGTAAGAAGGAGGGTTACCTACATCCTATACCTAAAACGGACATTCCGTTCCATTCAATTCATATAGACCACCTGGGCCCTTTTGTTAAAAGCTCCAAAGGAAATTGCTACCTTCTTTTAATTGTAGATGGATATACAAAGTTCTGTTTAATAAAACCACTACGTAATTTAAAAACTGCGCTAACTGTGAGAGCATTAGGAGAAGTATTCAGTACTTTTGGTTACCCGACTAGGCTTATATCTGATAGGGGTTCTACATTTACATCTAATGAATTTAAGAAATTTTGCAATAAATCTAATATTAAACACATTCTAAATGCGGTTGCGTCCCCACGTTCAAATGGACAAGTCGAACGTTACAATCGCACGGTCCTAGGCGCTTTAACATCTTACACAAGCAAGCATGGGGAAACTAAATGGGATCAAGAACTAGGAAATATACAGTGGGGTCTTAACAATACCCTTAATAAAGGTATTGGTAAGACTCCATCAGAAGTACTATTTGGTCGCAATCTCTCCCATAAAGCAGAAAATATATTTAACGAAATTCATGAAAACACTCGTATCCAGTCACAAAATATTGAAGAAGTAAGGTCAGAAGTAGATAAGCATATTGAAAATGACCAAGAACAACAGAAAAAACGTTTTGATAAGGTGAGAAAGCCACCTCATACTTATTCGGTTGGAGATTTAGTAAAAATACAGAAACAACAATCTTATAACGACGGAAAAAGTAAAAAACTATTACCTGTCTATGCTGGTCCTTACCGTATCTCTAAAGTCTTACCAAATGACCGTTATGAGGTATCAAGTATACCTGGTTCCACATTAGGTGCAAAGAATTACTCAAGTGTTTGGGCAGTGGATCAAATTCAGCCATGGATCGGTATTCATGTGAATAGTAAAAGTAGTTCAGATACTGATGATGAATAAAAAGTGGATGATCTGGGTGATGAGTAGATACAGTCAAATTGTTTGGTGGGTAACCGGGCTGTTTTTTTTTGTGTCAATATTTTTTGCATAACGGTTGTACAGTTTTGGTAGTTATAGCTATTTGAAGGGCTTATAAAGAAAAGGTAAAATAAAATAAGTGCCTGATCACCGAATTGATAATGTGACTGTACCCACTTTTGTTGATTAATGTAAATAAAACCACAAAACAATTGTATTTTTATTAGTTTAAATTTACATACATTTTATAGTGATAAGAAAATTATGTGTAGTTTATGAAAGTATGTCTTCTCAGTAGTAATACTCTTAATGAAGAATAAAAAAAAAATGTAAACCTGAAAAGAGAGAAACCATGTTATAATAATGAAAAGGCAAGTTAAATCTGATGTAATAAGTTAAAAGTTTTACCACTTACCTGTGTTAAGCAATGAGGTCCAAGAGGGGCTAACCGTGTGATTGAGAAGATAAAGTTTAACTATAGAAATCTGATGTAGTTCCAGATATTCTAATTTTGTTGTAAATTTTCACAAAAGTCAAATACTTGAAGTAGTTCCGAGTATTTGATAAAATTTTCCAGATATTTATGATGATTGTTCCAAAATATTCTGAAGCCAGGGTTTGTGAACCCTGGCTTCAAATGATGATGCACAAATCTGATGCCGGACTTGATATAAAGATTCTGTCCGATGGTAAGAGGACTTGATGAGGGTTCCGAGTCAGTATAGGTATAATCGTTGACGTTTTTCATTTATTAAGTTGATTTGATGTTGTATTATGTAAAGTGGACTTGATGAGAGTTCCAAGTCAGATAATAATCTTGATGGAAATGTTTATAATTTGATCTGCTATTTTTCTAGTTTTAAGGTAAAATGAATGTAGGTAGTTTGAGGGCAAACTGTTTTTATCAGGAAGGCCGATTGTTAGATACTGTTTTATTTGGTTGGTAGTGATTGTTAATTTTGACAGTGGCAATAATGTTAAATGTTGTTTTGATTGCAAAGTTTGTTTAAAACGGATGTAATAGTTCAGTTTGATATTTGTCGAATTTCAATAACTTTAAAGTCTAATTATAGTTAATATAAGTCTGTATAATGTAAAATCGTTATGATTAATTCTTAAATAACCTACTTAAAATTATGTATAGTTTAATGCTTGCACTAGATTAGTGTATAATTTAAAAGTGAGTTTAAAAGTTGTAAATAGACCGTTAACGTACTTTAAGGTAGTCAATAAGTAAAAATGAAAATGTAATGGCGGCATTCTGATTTTTGGAGAAAACGAGTAAACATCAAATAAGTTAAGTACTTACCCGTATTTTATTTTTCTACCAACTCCTATCTATAGATACATAAGTAGCTCGTATTCCCAACTATTTTCTATTAAAAGTGACCGGTAGATGTCGCTACGTGCCTTAGTCGTAAGAAAAACGAAGAGATGTGGTTCATAATTTCATCACGACAGGACAAGCACCCGTAGCGCAATTGGTAAGCGCGCGACACGGAATGTCGAGGTTGCGGGTTCAAGTCCTGTCGGGTGCAATTTTTGAAAAACATTTTCTTTAATTAAATCAATTATCCAAGTGTAGGAAACACTTTAAAAATAAAATCAAGGTAAAATGGAAGTCACATCTCAATGTTGTGTTTATTTCCATGTAAATGGGAAAACGCAAGCCGGTAAACTGCAAAGTGACCGGTAGATGTCGCTACGTGCCTTAGTCGTAAGAAAAACGAAGAGATGTGGTTCATAATTTCATCACGACAGGACAAGCACCCGTAGCGCAATTGGTAAGCGCGCGACACGGAATGTCGAGGTTGCGGGTTCAAGTCCTGTCGGGTGCAATTATTGAAAAACATTTTCTTCAATTAAATCAAAAATAGAATACTTAATAAAATATCGTTCCTTAAACCCTATAGATGCGTGATACCGGAGTGTGACCCAGTAGAGCCAGTCTTCGCAGCTCCGTGGGTGGAGTACGCGGTCCCGGACGGATGTCACCGGTACAGCAACACGTCCGTGTCGACGGAACCCGGCACCTGCTCGCCCGAACACTTCGACAGGAACGTCACGCTCACATGTGACCAATACGTCTACGAGGAAACAGACACTGTCGTTTACGATGTAAGCGGCATTTTGCAAATAAGAAAGATTTTAATATTTCAATAAACTTATGTTACTAGTAATTATCAGTTTTGGTGACAATTTTTCAGTTTGATCTCGCTTGTGACGAATGGCGTCGTACTCTGATTGGTTTTATGCGTAAACTAGGCACTCTGACCTCGCTACCCATCACTGGCTACATATCGGACAGGTGGGGCCGGCGGGTCGCCTTGTTGTTCAGTTCCATTAACAGCGCCTGGCTCGGCACCGTCCGCTACTGGGCCAACACCTATATCATTTTTACCATCTCCGAGTTCATTGAATCCTCCATTGGGTACGGAATGAGTAGTACTGCTTACGTTTTAGGTAAATTACTATTGCGAAATTTTCTTACTCTTTATTAACGAGCATACAAACAAAGACGTAAAAACGTATTTTTTTCGTTTTAGCAATGGAGGTTGTCGGTCCGAAATATCGAGTGATAGCTGCTGCAGTAATGCCTACATTTTACACCACCGGACAAGTTTCAATGGCGCTCATCGCATGGGCTGTTCCTAACTGGAGGGTACTCACTCACCCTAGCTCTATATCTACCACAATTCATTACAATCCTCTACATCTTGCTGATAACGGAGTCCGTCCGTTGGTACATGAGCAAAGGACGTTACGCTGAATCCGAAGCTTTACTTCAGAAGATTGCCAAGATTAACAACAAGACATTATCTGCTAAATCACTTGCTGCACTAAAATATACCGCAGAAGAAGAAAAAAAGACGCAAGAAATTGCAAAACAACAAAAGTCTGAATGGCTCGTAGTATTGGTAATTAAGCATAAAAAGGTGTTACTAAGGTGTATAGTTTCTCCAGTTTGGTGGATAGCTGGGACTTTCATTTACTTCGGGTTGTCTGTGAATGCCGTAAATATGTCCGGCAAAAGATACCTCAACTACATGTTGGTGAGTATGGTGGATATTCCGGGGTGCTGGATATCGACCTACCTAATAAATAAAATTGGAAGAAAACCGGTTCTCATTGGAGGATTTTGGATCTGCGCGGCTTGTCAGATCGCCTACATTTTAATACCTGGCAGTAAGTTTATACATATATCACGAATACATGTTAAATTTAATTCCATCACTACCCCTCTAACTGGTTATCATTCTTTAGAACAGTACGTGGCGTCCTTAACAATGTACTTGATCGGAAAGTTCAGCATTTCGGTGGTACAAACGGCGAAGGATCTGTATACGGCGGAGCTGTATCCCACCAAGCATCGGCAAAGCCTGTTCGCCTTCTCCTCTATGATAGGCAGAATCGGCTCAACACTTGCGCCTCTCACTCCTGCCTTTGTAAGTTGCCCTATCACCATACATTTACAGGTCATTCTATAAATAGGCAATAGGCGCACATCAAACTCTCCTTTTTTAGATTCTATTAAAATTTCAATTGATGTGTTAAAATATGTCATTTTCACCCGAGCACTGAAATTGGGTTATTGGTAACGAATTATGAAAGCGGTCGGAGGCAACTTTCTGACATCCTAAGGAACTACTTTTGTTTTACGACTTTTGGAAATTTGAACATGTTTTCAAAAAATGTAATGTTAGAAAATTTCTAAAATCAGCTGTTTGCGGGGCGCAGAGGGCAATAACCCTAAGATTTCAATATTATTCTTCAGAAACTACTGAAACCAAGGTTATTGACCTCTGTACCCGAATAATGTTTATTTTATTTTATTTGGGATAAAAAACAGTTACACTTTACAAATTACTTAAAAAATATTACATACTAAGACTTAGATTAAAGTGCACCAACAACATTATCCACATGTTACTTATGGTGTTAAGGTACATACACCTAGCATCTCCAATATGTAAATGGTAAAGAAAACAAAGAAAGTTTTTAGGTAAGTAGGTAGGTATAGTGAAATTACTAATTATTTAAGATGAATATGAATATAAAACTAAATCAACTAATTAGGTAGGTATATTAGTTCTCTCTTAACGTCTTCACTATGTCTCTCTTAAAACAGTATTCTGATAAGTAAAATATATCTATATTAACGAATCTTTCATTGTATACAGACTTTGCTCTTCTGATAGGAATCCTATGTCCTGCAATAGTACGACTGGTGCCTAAGGCAAACAGTTGCCGTTCACGCGCTGCACGTATTCGAGGATTTCGAGGTACGACAAGCTCAATCTGATTAGTAAGTTCAGTGCAGTCAAACCTATTATGACAAATTTTATATAAAATCATAGTCTGAAGAAAAATTCTTCTAAGCCTGAGAGGTAACATATCATACTTTAAGAAGAGTTCATCATAAGCTAATTTAGTCCTGTCATTACTACATCTGTAATAAACAGTACGTAAAAATTTCTTCTGGACCCTTTCTATGTCCTCAACATATTTGAAAAAGTAGGGATCCCAAATAATGCTTCCATATTCAAGTTGCGGCCTAACTAAAGCGTTGTAGAGATGTAAAAGACTTTTAATTTTTTTAAAGTTAGTAGTAGCGCGCATGATAAAGCCGTACATTTGATATGCCTTAGTAGTTATTTTATCTATATGTTGGTCAAAATGTAACTTTTCGTCCAATATTACACCAAGATCCCCAATTTGAGACACCTTCAGCAACCGCTGATTGCACAGATTATAGGCAAAATTAATTGTATTGGTTTTCTTGGTATAGGTAATCACATGACATTTTGTGATAGCTAGTTGTAGTTTATTATCTGTACAATACGTGGTGACTCTATTGAGATCCTCCTGTAGATCGATGCAGTCATTTTGAGATTTGATTATTTTGAAGACTTTCAAATCATCAGCATAAAGCAAGAATTGGGAAGACTTAAAACAGGTTTGAATATCATTTATAAAAAGATTAAAAAGTAACGGGCCTAAAATTGAACCTTGGGGAACGCCTGATGTAGCCTTTATCAACCCTGACTGCGATCCCTGGATTACCACCTTTTGTGACCTATTATTTATGTATGATGCAAACCATCTCAATAGATTGCCTCTAATGCCATTGTATGCTATTTTATCAAGCAATAGCTTATGGTCAACTTTGTCAAATGCCTTCCGGAAGTCCGTATAGATGGCGTCATACATACCTTTGATCTATGAACTCATTATCATATATGGAAGGCACTAACCATGTTTCAGTCAGTACTATGATGTCATAACAGTTTGACATAATGTTAATATAAAGGGTCTGGAGCTTTGTGCGTATACCTCGACAATTTTGGTAGTAAATACTTAGGATGCCTTTATCAGCCATCATGTAATTCTATCCTTATAGTAGTGTAGATTAATAGATTTGTATCCTCTCAACGTGCAAATGTAGCTGCAAATCAGAAAGAGCAAATTATTCATAATGAAGACTATAGGAGAGACACCTACAACTTTACAAACATTCTCTATAAGGAGAACTAATAATATAGAAAAAAACCTACTATAGAGAATAATATTATATAAACTGAACCGGAAAATTATTAATTGTTTTTCATGGTTTTTTGTTGTGCACTGTAATTTTGATAACATCACTGTGTGAGCGTATGGCAACAATCGGCGAAGTATCTGATTCTCTGGCCAGGACAGTGCCATTCTTGATCCATACATACTTAAAGTTACTTCTTTTGGCCGCTTCCTTGGCCTCACGAAAGAGCTGTTTATTTTTCAAGGTCAAATGTTCGTTTATGTATATTTTGGCCGGACTGCCCGACAAACCAATCTGGTCTGAAGTCAAACCTTTCTTCAAGCGAACAGCACTGAGAATATTATCTTTCATGATGCGGGAGGACAGCTTCACTATTATATTCTTAGGTTTTTTATCATCCTGAGCTGCATGCGGGACGCGGTGGATTGAGAGAATATCATTTTTTGCAATGGGAATTCCGATCGTACTACCAATCGACTCCATAATTGTAATAAGGTTTTCATTTTTCCTCTCTCGGATGCCGCTCACCTCCACATTGGACTGCCTCGCTTGCTGTTCTAGGATATCTAGTTTTTCTTTTAGGAAAACAACATCCCCGGCCAGGTCACCGACTTTGGATTGCATGGCCGACTGATCCTGACGTAAAGCACTGATCTCGGACCTTAGCTCTGCTCTGTACTTGCATAGATTGTCGTCAATAGTGTTTAGCTTCGATTCTAATTCCGTGCGAAGGTCAGTAAAAGCTGTTTTAATGTTTTCACCGAGTGATTCCGACATTTCTTTTTGCATTTTTGCAAAGGCCGATGACAGATTAAACAATTCTGTATTTTTTTTTTATCTGTAATTGGCGGGGTGGCAACGACCAAGGTACCAGCTTTGCGTTTTGTTACTTTGGAGCATGATGGACATTTTAAAGTGGATAGGTCTTTTCCAGATTGGATGTCTCCTGTGTAATTCAAACACGTATAGCAAAAATTAGCCTTGCACGTATTGCAAGTCAGGTAGTTTTCTGAGTCGATGTCGCACCCGTCGCAGTTTTTCATTTTAAAAGAAATTGTTGACTTCTTCGTTCCGAAAAATAGGGAAAATGTATCGCGCTGGCAACTCCTGTTGAAGTCTTGATCTGTGTCTTGATGAGCCCGATGGATTACGTGACGTTGACGTTTCGTAAATAATGTTGACGGCCCGAGCAATCCGCACGAATCAATCAATCAATCACTGTAACTTGTTATTGTTTTTGAGGGTGGAAGAATAAATAATTTGATAGAATGAAATGTCAAACCAACGTATTTCACAGTTATTTTCACTATTTTTCAGTGCCGATTCACAAAATGTATATAGTCACAAGGTAACACAACTATGTATCTCACTCTTGGTACACTTAGACATGAGTTATGTGGCGATTTACTATTTTTTTTTTCTCAATTTAACTTGGAGTGTGATTAAGCTGGATGTACACACGAAGGTAGAAAAAAGATTGATGAATTGAATGTTCTTCAAAATTCCAAAAATCGTAGAACAAAAGTAGTTTATTAGGATGTCAGGAAGTAGCTCCCGACCGCTTTCATAATTCGTTACCAATAACCCTGTACAACGCTAAAAAGCAATAAAAGATAAAATTTTGATGTCAGTCATTTAACGTTGTTTTTTGTAATGGTCCAGGGTGCAGCAACATTCCCACAGTTGCCGTTCGTGTTGTTCGCCGGTATCGCACTCCTCGCCGGATCTCTCGTGTTCTTGACTCCAGAGACGCTCGGCACCAAGCTGCCAGACACCATGGACGACGCAGAGAATATTGGGAATAAGAATGTACATTGATCTCATTGTAAAATATCATAACTAGGCAATACAAATATACTTTATAATAGTTAAAATAAAACCTGAATCGGGGTGGCACAGGATTGTGAGGGATAGCACAAGATGGGAGAGACTTACGTGCTTACGTCCAGCAGTGCGTAAAAACAAGATGTAATAAAAGGTATAGTAGTAGGTATAGTAATTTAATTAAGTGAATAATAATAAAGTCATTCATTTGTAAAATTTAAATTATTTTCCCGCTTATAAAATATTTACCTTTTTTTTAGATAAACAAATATAATTATATTTTGCTTTCACTTCTTTCTACATTATAGTTCTGCACAAAATCTCAACAATCTAGAAGACCCACAGATTCGAAAGCTAGGCTTTTGTACTATTTATGTAGGTATTCTGTGCTTTTGTTAGGTAGGTACTATCTAACCTTCATGGTACCTACTCATGATAACTGCAATTTAGAAACGGCAATAACTGCACCACCTGAAAATACAAATGATTTCAAGGTGAAGAAAAACCAGTGAATGACCTTTTTAAAATAACTCTGACGATTTCTTAAAATAGCGAGAGTACCTACGATACAATGTCAATGTGATGAGAGTAATACCGAGATAAGATACTCAACTATCAACAGCTCAAGATTATCATCAGACATTAAGCACTTTGCAGTCGACAGCTCGGCTTCCTTTAGTTCGTGTTTCTTTAGAAGAACCAGAAAATTATAATGGTAGTATTTAACCTGACCGACGATGTCAATAAGGTTCGGGAAAAAGTGAACTTGGATAAGATCCTGAAGGAAGAGATCGGACAGTTCGGCTGGTTCCAACTGAGGATTCTGTTACTGTGCGGTTTGGTCAAGACATTTAACGCTTGGTCCACCAACCAATACGTCTTTACTACTGCTAGAATAAATACAAGGTACAATATTCATTCTATCAATATTAATGAAATCAATGATTTTTTTGACACTAGGAAGTAGGTAGGTATTTAGCACAAAATAAAATATTGTTCCACAAACCTATAGATGCATGATACCGGAGTGTGACCCCGTAGAGCCGGTGTTCGCAGCTCCATGGGTGGAGTACGCGGTCCCGGACGGATGTCACCGGTACGGCAACACGTCCGTGTCGACGGAACCCGGCACCTGCTCGGGCTCGCCCGAACACTTCGACAGGAACGTCACGCTCACATGCGACCAATACGTCTACGAGGAAACAGACACTGTCGTTTACGATGTACGGAACAGGATTGTAGGAAGTTATCTAGTCAGCATCCAGTTAAGTACGTCTAGACAAATAACTTTTATTCATTGACTTCTGGAATACGAACTTTTTTTTCGAAAAAGTTAACACTTAACCGGATGCTAACTAGGTTATTTCCTATAACTGACTATAAATGGAACTTTAAGAAATATTAACTTATCACCATCCATTACAAAACATTTTTCAGTTCGACCTAGCATGCGATGAATGGCGTCGTACCCTGATTGGGTTTATGCGTAAACTAGGCACCCTGACATCGCTACCCATCACTGGCTACATATCGGACAGGTGGGGCCGGCGGATCGCCTTGTTGTTCAGTACCATCAATAACGCGTGGCTCGGCACCGTCCGCTACTGGGCTAATAGCTACGTCGGTTTTGTCATCTCTGAGTTTGTTGAGTCTTCCATTGGATACGGAATGACTAGTACTTGCTACGTTCTAGGTAAATAAGGAGAAACAACGTATTGATCCATAAAATCAGTTTTATAAAGCTTGAAAAAATTAAAATTGCCTTTCACAAACTTTTGCTTTGTCATAAAAAGCTATGATATAGAAATCGAAAGTTTTCTAACCTAACCAACGTAATAACATACTTCACCTTTTTTATTTTGTTTAAGCATAGACTAAATTAACTTTAGTTCTTTAATCTATGGTTTTAGCAATGGAGGTTGTGGGTCCAAAATATCGAGTGATAGCTGCTGCAGTATTGCCTTCATTCTACTCCACCGGACAGGTTTTAATGGCGCTCATCGCATGGGCAGTGCCAAACTGGAAGGTTCTCACCCTAGCTCTATATCTACCACAATTTATTACAATCCTTTACATATGCGCATTATAAATACTCTGCGTATCGACTGTGCATCAGGCTGGGATAAAATTTCGGTAAAGATAATTAAAACAAACATAACTCATTTAATACCGATTATCACACATATATGTAATGTATCTATAAATACAAGTACCTTTCCGAGAGCTTTGAAAAAAGCCGTAGTCTGCCCTGTATATAAAGGAAGTGGGGACAGAGGCAGTGTTGAGAACTACCGGCCTATATCTCTATTACCGATTTTATCTAAAATATTGGAGCGGATACTGAATGCATCCTTGGTAGACTTTCTAGAATCACATAATTTACTTTCGCAACATCAGTTTGGATTTAGAAGAGGCAGGTCAACCGAGGACGCTATCTCGAAACTTGTAAATATGGCTGTTGATAAAACAGACAAGGGAGATAAATGTCTGGGTATCTTTTTAGATCTATCTAAAGCGTTCGACACTGTTTCTGTCACCGTTCTTTTATCGAAACTGGAAAAAGTGGGAATACGAGGTTCCACCCTGGAATTGTTTAGGAGCTACCTTTCAGAAAGGACCCAGTGCGTTAAGATTGGAGAATATTCCAGTAACGAAGAAACTCTTTGCTATGGGGTACCACAGGGGAGTATTTTGGGTCCCACCCTCTTTCAGGTTTACATAAATGACCTATGTGAGCTTGGTATTCCGAACTGCTCACTTGTTGCGTACGCAGACGATACGGCAATGCTTATTGACGGGCGCTCATGGAGAGAGACTGAGTCTAATGCTGAGCTTGCTTTCAATGAAGTAATAAACTGGCTTAACAAAAACTTGCTCACGCTAAACACTGAGAAAACCAAATACATAACATTCTCTAGCAGACCAGCACAGCAACCTCCTATGAACTCAATATCCATTAAATCTCATGGGTGTAATGTTAATACACTCTGTTCTCAGCAATCTTGTCCTGTCCTTGCTAGGGTATCAAGCGTGAAATATCTAGGACTAGAGGTGGATGAATGTTTAAATTGGTATAAACATATAGATTCTCTTGTATCTAGGCTTAGAAAATTAATATTTATCTTCAAAAACCTAAGAAATTCTGCTGACAAGAAAACGCTCATCATGGTCTATCGGTGTTTGTGTGAGTCAATTCTGATGTATTGTATATCTGTATGGGGAGGAGCTGCAAAAACTGCATTTCTTAATTTGGAGCGAGCACAGAGAGCAATTCTGAAGGTTATGGGCCGTAAACCGTACATATATCCCACCAGAGCTCTCTATGTAGACTCCAAATTACTAACGGTGAGACAGCTCTATATCCTTCGTTCCATCTTAAAGCGGCATTCCACCCTGCAGTATAACAGCGAATGTAACCAGTTGGCTCGTAGGAGAGCTCTCACAGATGTATGTCCTCATTCCCGAGCCAATACCACCTTCGCATCCCGTCATTATAATTGTGCTAGCTCTAGAATTTATAATAGGATTAACAAACGGCTCAATATTTATCCCATGTGCTACTCACAATGCAAACACAAACTAAAAGAATGGCTGGTAACCCTTGATTATGACCAGACTGAGGAGCTCATACAAGGATATAACATATGATTCGTTGATTTATTTCTTTTTATATATTGAAGCTATTTATTCTCTTTTATATAAATAGTTATTTATTTATTTATTTATTTTTGTTTTGCATATTATATTATTACTTAATTTAAATAGATTTATTAATTTATAATTTATAATATGATCGAGTATTTATGTATTTTATTCTATCTTTTATGTTAGTCTCATTCATTCATTTATTTGTTATAAGTTAGTGTAATATAATAATTTAGGCGCGTCCAGTTGCGACGAAGCAAAGTTTTAGGTAAAAATGTAGACTGTCGTACAGGTTCTCCTAGTACAGTCTACTATTATCAAGATTTAATTGTCATCATGTCCTGCATAACATACCTATACCTATACCTATCTGGCTGATAACTGAGTCCGTCCGTTGGTACATGAGCAAGGGACGTTACGCTGAATCCGAAGCTTTACTTCAGAAAATTGCCAAGATTAACAAAAAGGTGCTGTCCTCAGAGTCTCTTGCAGCTCTTAGACATAATGCAGAAGAGGAAACGAAAAGAAAAGTAATTGATGAGCAACAGAAATCTGAATGGCTGATAATATTATTGTTCAGACATGAAAAGGTATTGCTGAGGTGTTTTGTCGTTCCAGTTTGGTGGATCGCTGCGCAGTTTATTTACTTCGGTATGTCTGTGAATGCCGTAAACATATCTGGTAACAGATACCTGAACTACATGTTAGCGAGTGTGGTGGAGATTCCAGGGTGCTGGATAGCAATGTACCTTATAAATACAATTGGAAGGAAACCAGTTCTCATTGGAGCATATTGGATCTGCGCGGCTTGTCAAGTCGTCTATATTTTCACATCTGATAGTAAGTATCTAAACGGAGAACAAATACTCATTATTTCCTAACGAACCTTTTGATTGCTTGTCGTTTTTTAGATCTGTTTGTGGCGTCATTAACAATGTATCTGATCGGGAAATTAACCATTTCTGCGGTGAATACTGCGATGTTCCTGTATACGGCGGAATTGTTCCCGACCAAGCACCGGCAGAGCCTGTTCGGCTTCTGCTATATGATGGGCAGGGTTGGTTCCACACTAGCACCGCTCACTCCTGCTTTTGTAAGTTAACTCAATTTTGAGGCCATTCTATATATTTAAATAGACCCAAGTAGAGCGTGCCTTTTATAAATGCAGAAAATCGGTTCTTTTTATCATTCGAGCACTTTATAAAAGAGGATATTCTAATTTCAGATATTTGACGTTGTTTTTGTTTTGTATCAGGGTACAGCGGCGTTCACACAGTTACCGTTCGTGTTGTTCGCGGGTCTCGCGCTTCTCGCCGGCTCTCTCGTGTTCTTGACTCCGGAGACGCTCGGCACCAAGCTGCCTGACACCATGGATGACGCAGAGAATATCGGGAATAGCAATAGACCTAGATCCCACTAGAAGACCTACCTAGCTATTACTTACTTAATGGATTTGATCATGCAAGTTTTAAATCATATACCTACCTACCATAATATTTATTACTATAACCATAGTTTAGAATGTTTTTTTATCTAAACTTTAGATAAATAAACATTATTGTGATGCTTACATATACCTACCAATTTTTAAAATCGACAACTTTTACCTAAGTTAATGTTACTCTCCACGGCGCGGCGGCGCGGGCGTGGCTGCATAGACGTGTTTTCGTCATATAAAGCTTACATACGAGTACAAAAATTTAGTTCATGGGCGCTGCAAATATCCCGTCCCGTTTTACCCTTTGGGTACGGAACCCTAAAACCATTATCATAATTTTATTTTACTGTATCACAACTACTGCAGGCATTAAACGAGAAAATAAAATCAGTTTAGTTCTTGCAGTAGGTACTTCATATTTGTCATCTGCTTACATTGTATTAGTCCAATATCCCAGATCCGGCAGACATTACGTATTTTCTGCAGACGAAATGCGGTCGATTGAGTAGTGTTAGTATGTACTAAGAACGCATGCCTTCTTGCTAACCTGCTGCGACGGCCAATTCTGAGATCTCCTATCATCAAGATACATAAAAAATTACCTTACGTTAATTCTCCAAGCTAATTTTCACGTGTAGTTTAAGTAATATACTTAAAAATAAGTCGCCAATAAACCCAGAAAGTGTCTGTCAGTTCGTCAGAAAATACGTGATGTCTACCGGCTCTGGGATCTTACTCTATATAAGTTTATATGGTAATTACACGGATTTAAAATGATTATGATTACTTACATAACAAATCTTACTTGAGACTTAACTGTATTAACTTAATAATTAATGTTCCCCACAATGTTGTTTACGTTTATTATAATTCTATTATAAGGAATTACAATTTACTTAGTACTGAAAATAACACTAATATAATAACTATATACTAGATTTAATAACGATAACACAGTATTTAACGTTTGTTAACTTTTTATAGACTTAATAATTATTTACAATTAGGCGTTTTACCCTTCGATCATATATAAACTATAGATACACGGTCCCATACAAAATCGAAATCAAAAATCGGCACTACTTCAACGCTTACTTATACGGACATAGTACAGTTTAATGTAAACCTTAATCACTGGGCAATAAGGTTGTAAAGCACTTATGCACGACTGACAGCGAAACAAGGCATATCGGCTGAAGTATGCCTTGTTTTGACGGCCCCATTTCTAGAGCGGCGACCGTGCATCTATGTAGGTTATATATGATCAAAGGTTTTACCCATTAAATTTTAAAAGACGACTAATTAATAGTAAGGGATGCGTTCAAAACTGACAATCTGGAAGTAATAATTAGGTAGGTATGTAGATGGTGTCCCTTACTATAAAACAACATAGATCATTTTAATTAGTAGTGTTATTGTTGGTAGTTTTATGTCTGCCGAGGTTATTAGCATCCTCCATGGTATCAGGTAACTTGGATCCGAGCGTCTCCGGCGTTGTGAGGAGTAGAATACCAGCCACTAGCGCAAAACTACCGAACAATATGAACGGCATCTCATCAAACGTCGATTCTCCCTAAAAATGTGAAGGAAACAAATACATTATTAAATAGATCCTCAATCAAATTAAAGAAATATTGACGGTTGCAATCTTAGATGAAAACAAAAAACAGCAGATACTTACCTAGTCTCGGAAAATGAGACGATAAAACTGCGTCTAACTACGCACTATCCTTAGTCGTATGTCGAACCGTTGCCATCGCACTGCGATTATCTTTTTGAAATCCATAAGAATGCCTTTTTCCTAATTTACAAATGCCTGAATCATTCTTAAAGACAAATGTTTTTAATACAATAATTTTATGAAAATGCATGTAGCTCATTTTTCGAATACGCAATGTTAGAATATACCGTATCTACTATTTTTGTTTTCATCTAAGGTTGCAATAGAGTAATTTAATTATAGATGCATCTCTTGTGGCGTTAAAAGGGGCTGGTTAAGTTGTCATTGTGTATACAATTCCATTTTTATGAGTATGTGTGTGAGCAATGCACTGATCTCGTAACAGTTACTTACAATAGCAGGTGTGAGAGGAGCCAAGATAGATCCAATCCTGCCAGTCATACAAGAGAAGCCGAACAAGGCGTGTCTGTGCTTGGTGGGGTACAGCTCGGCAGTGTATACGTAGATACCCGTCGCCACTACGGAGATTGCCGATTTACCGATCAAGTATACTGCCAACGCTAATCCGTACATGTCTGAAAATAAACATAGGTACAAAATTTCAAGTATTCGACGATGATAAGCAAGAGAGAGTTTTTGTAAAGTTTCGAGTGCACTTACTAATAGGCATAAAAATATATGCCACTTGACAAGCGCAACATATCCAAAATGCACCAGCGAGAACCGGCTTTCTTCCAATTCTATCCATAAGTAATACTGCAATCCAATAGCCTGGTATACCAGCTGCATTGACCGCTATGAAGTTCACGTAGCTATTCCCCGACATATTCACGGCGTTTATTGACAAACCATAGTAGACTAAAGTCGTACTTATCCAGAGAATTGGAGAGATCAAAACCCTGTACAAGACTGGTTTGTTTTTGAATACTGATACTATCAACCATTCCGATTTCTGATGTTCTTCTATATCTTTCTTTTTATTTTCTTCTTCGGCTGTTTGTCTCAATTGTTCTAGTGATTTGGGATTCAATTTCCTTCGGTTGACTTTTGCTATTTTGTGTAGTAAGGCTTCTAATTCCGAATATCGCCCTTTACTCAGGTACCACCGTAGAGATTCTGTGATAAGCCAGATGTTGAGTATGCTCAAGAACTGTGGTATGTATAGAGCAAGGATGAGATTCCTCCAGTTAGGTACAGCCCAGGCAATCATCGCTAAGGTGATAGAGCCGATGGAAAAATACGTGGTCATGGCAGCGCCTGCTGCGACACGGTATTTGGGACCCACGATTTCCATTACTGAAAATTAAGCATTCATTACGTTTTATACACTTTTAAATTTAAAATTGACAATTTATAGTAGGTAGGTAAGTACCTAGAGTTTTTATTAAAACTTACCAAGGATATTAGCAGTACTATGTGTACCAAATCCAAACGTAGCTTCCAAGAACTCAGATATAACAAATTGAGTGTAGGTAGTAGTCCAATATCGAATGACTCCGAGCCAGGCACTGTTGATAGTGTTGAAAAGAAAGGCAGTCTTCCGTCCCCATCGGTCGGAGATGTAGCCAGTGAGGAGAAGTGCTGTGATAGTACCGAATAGTCGTATGGAACCGATGAAGGAACGTTTCCACTCGTTGCAAGCCAAATTGAACTGAAAATGTGCAAGATATCATTTTTGCTTTAATTTAATTTTAAGTTTAATTTGTTGCCGTGATGTGGGTGCCTAAGTGAAAGAAATTTTTTTGCTTGAAAAATCAGTTTGGAAGTTTAAATGCAGATTATTTTGTTAAAAGCTATCTCGGTGTCGGTGTAGATCTAATGCTTCCTCATAGTTTTGAGAATTTCAAGCTTTATTAAAGTAGTTCAGAATGTATGACTTACGTCATATACAACAGTATTGGTGTTTTCATAGATGTAATTGTCGCAGGGCAGTAAAACATCCTTGTTGAATAATTCCGCAGGACATACTCCAGTTGGTACGTCGATAGTATTGTTGATACCATATCGATAGCAGGCATCTAGGGAGCCCGTGTTAGAGCTCGGTATGGCGTTACTGATCCAACTTGGTGAGAACTCAGGGTTGTTGTTGTCACATTCTGGGATTAAACATCTGAAAAAAATATATTCAATGGCATTAGACAACCTAGTTAGATCCTAATTTCAGATTATTTTCAAGTAGGTATATGTAGGGGTCTAGGGCGTGAGTAACTTCACACAGTCCTAGGACCCAATGCCTCGTAGTTTCGGATTAAGAATGTGGCGACTAGCGACTGTTACCATTTCCCTACAAACTTACTAATACCAAAATAAATTATGAAAAATTTAGTTTTCTACCTTAATATCGATATTATTCGGATTAAGATTTTACTTTTTTAGGGTCCCCACCACAAGGTTTTCCAAAATATTCATTCGAAATGAAATTAAACAGAGAAACATTGTTTTCATTTTTCCAGCGTAAATTACTAGTTAACATCTCATTTACATCTCATTATTTTAAATTATTCCCAATAACAAGTAATTTACCCTGTAAAAATGAAAAAAAAATGTTTCTCCGTTTTATTTCTAGAAAACTAAATTTTTCATAATTTATTTTGGTATTAAGTTTGTATGGAAATGGTAACAGTCGCCGCGTTCTTAAGTGCCTCAGAGTTTAGGATCCAATCACTGATGAACAGGTCCAAAAGTCCGAAGTGATGGGTTCTATCACTGACCGCGTATAACTAGACCATTAGTAGTAATAATAATTATATTGAACTTTACCTCGTGTTGATTCTTGCAGCACTAAAGATGTATTCATTAGCGCCCCACGCTGAAAACCCTGCCATGGTGGCAGCTAAAATTATGATTCTCAATTGAAACCAGCTGAATTGTCCTACTTCCTCCACCAGGATTCTATCCAGGTCCACTTTTTCATTTTCTACTTCTTTTTCTTTTGACTCCGTCATTATGTGGTGTTTACTTTTATTTTGTAGGTTTATTTTTATCTAATGTAAATATTCGTCAACATTTAATTAGGCTCATAGCCGCAAGTCACTGGATCACCTCTGAATTAATAACAATATGTATCAAGACGAAAATAATGATTTGTTTAACTTGTTTCTCAGTTTCTTCAAACACACTGAAGCAGTCAAGCAACTCAAGTGTCACACATTTTAACTCATCATTCAAACTAAATGAATAATTTTATTCACAACTCTGAAGTAAAATAAACAACTGATAAACTATATAAGTAGGTAGGTACCTAAAGAATAAGTAAAGCATTAAGTCTAAGGCGTTAAGTGCTACAATACGTCAAATATTGACGGGTAATATTGTGATCTTACCTACTGCTCTTCAAGATTAGCATGATAATAAATTTTATCTCGAGAACAGAAAAATTACGTAATTTGTTTAATATTAGGACACAGTTCCAGTTGCTGTTTAGTGCTTACTATAGAATGTATCTATCTACGCGATGCCATTATTGGATTGTCTAAGTGGATCAGGATATTGTTCTTAATCGTTACATCGGATAGGGTAACAAAATAATTAAGTATCGATCGAGTAAAACAGATCTGCTCGCTCCAGCGTGCTGCTAGATTCCCAAGTCGGCCAAATACGATGAATTACACTAATAAGTCTTAGATGCTTTATACTTCTTGTTGTAAGTTGGTACATTTTGTACGTACATACCATGATAATGTCGTGCCGATAGGTGGTAATATAAAGGTTATTTACAATTAATTGGTAGCGTTTGACCCTAACAAGATAGTTGAGAGACGTATAAATAAATAAATAAATAATGCAGGACGTTGCACACAGGTTGCATACACAATCTAAGCAACAAAGCTTGTAATATGGGTAACGGACAACGGATATGCTCCATTATTATGTTATATTAAAATGTATTATGTAAGGATCATTAAAGATAGTGACGTTCATGTAGTGCAAGAATATGAACTATTCAATTGATATAAGAGAATTTTCAACAGCAATAAAATATAAAAAGATCAATACAGAATTGTAACACCTTCAAACATTTATAAAGTCTTTGCATAGAAATATTAAAAAAATTAAAATATATTCTTAAATTCTTTACTTTACTTAAAACTAACTTTACACATACCTAATACTTAACAATGATAATACATAAATATATTCTAATCAGATGAAGTTTTAATGTTCTTGTTGCCGATGTTCTCGGCGTCCTCAATGGTGTCAGGTAACTTGGTGCCGAGGGTCTCTGGAGTCGTGAAGATGAGGGCGCCAGCGAGGAGGGCGAACCCGGCGAACAAGACGAACGGCAAATCGTCAAATGTTGCCGCTCCCTGCAGGATAAAACAATGTTAAATAAGATACGGCTATATAACACGGATTTGAATAACAGACGGTGAGGTGATGTCTCACAAATCACATGAGACTTTATAACACGGATTTAACCAACAGATGGTGATGTGTGATGTGGACAATGGTCGTGGTTGCCTGCGTACGCTTGCACGAGCTTATATTCTCTTAAGCGTTGATTTGTTGTTCGGAAACCATTTTCTTGTTTAATATATGTATATAGATCAACCTTGTTTAGCCCGTCCGGTGTTGTTTTGTTTGTTTAGCACCCTGTTTACCTTGTTTGTTGTTGTGTGTATATGTGTCAGTGAAATAAGTAGATTATATTAAAACCGGTAAGCATCAGTTTGAATGCGACTTCCAGTTCTATTCTAAATCCTGAAAGCCAGACCCTCAAAACAAAACTTAAAGTATAGGTAGGTACATATTAAATGTAAACGAAACTAAGAACTTAGATGAAGATTAAGCGGCCAGAGTTTTTACGAGTTAAAGTACAATAATCTACGATGTACCTATGATTTCATATGCCGAACTGGCAAATATAGAGGAGCTTATAGTTATTGTTGACTTACCACCACCTGTACACCAACCTATATTAAGAATAAATGATTGAAATTGAAATCTTGTAGTGGGTACTTACGAAGGCAGGAGTAAGAGGCGCCACCACGGAGCCGATTCTGCCCATCATAGAGGAGAAGGCGAACAGACTGTGTCGGTACTTGGTGGGGTAGAGTTCTGCCGTGTACACGTAGACCGACGTCATCACCATCGCGATGCTGTACTTGCCGATCAGATACACCGTCAGGGATACTCCGTACATACCTTGAAATACAAAATAGAGTGGTATTTAGTGGATAGAGCTAACAAGAGTGATATTATCTTTACTAATATTACTAGCTGCGCCCCGTGGTTTCATCCGCGTAAGTTCCGATCCCGCGGGAATTTCGAAAAATAACTTTTCTTAGTGGATCCTTACACACCACAAAGAACACACTCTCCAAATTTCATGTATCTAGAACCAGCGGTTTGGGCTCTGCGTTGATATATAGATCAGTCAAGACATTAAGCTTTATTTATACAAAATAGCTGTGCCCGCGACTACGTCCGCGTTGCTCGAACACCTACCTACCGCTGTACCGCTGTACCGCCTGGCAGCATCAGTGCTTCGCTGGTCGTCAGTGTGTTTTTTTGCACAGCGGTAGGTAAGGTGTTCCGTTCACTACTTATCGTATAAAATATAAATATCTTTATCTATTAATCTTTAATTATTGCAACTTATTTTTAAGCTTGTTTAGTATTTACTTTTGTATATGTGTTTTTTTTTCTCTGTTTATGTTGTGCAAATAAAGATTTCTATCTATCTATCTATAATAATAGTATAAGGATGTAGGCTATGCAGCAGCAGCATTATTCATATTGGTGTTCCTACTTTAAGAAGTCAGTTGTAAGTCATGTTGTGGTAAGCCTGGGGACTCAAAACAATGTAAAAAAAAAGTTTAGAGTCGTCCGTCGTAAAATTACACCTTTTTAAAACACAAAACTAATATTATAAAGGGGAAAGATTTGCATTTTGTTTGTGTATGTTTGTTATGAATACGCTCAAAAACTACTGGACCGATTTCAATAATTCTTTCACCATTAGAAAGCTACATTCACCCTGAGTTACATATTTTTGACCCCGATATTCTTACGAGATCGGGATTACGCGGGTGAAATCGCGGGACGCAGCTAGTTCCTAATAAAATGAATCAGTCTTTCTAAGTAGAAACATATTATGATGTTTTGTTGTTTGACTATTTTGCTATAATGTTTACAGAATATAGGCAGACTGAACATAAACGGTTAACAGGCGTTGAACGTTTCCTCTCAACGAGTCACACTCTATCCTATCACACAATTACTGGTTGTCAAAAATATTTTACAACGAGAACGTACCTACACAGGAATATATGAATAATCCCATAATTAAAAATAAATAAAAGTTTCAGTAATTACCTTCAGGTAGAAAGATATAGGCGATTTGACAAGCTGCACAGATCCAATATGCTCCAATGAGAACTGGTTTTCTTCCTATTTTGCCCATAAGAAGTACTGCGGTCCAATACCCTGGGATCTCGACGGCAGACACCGCGATGTAGTTCAGATATCTGTTCCCGGACATGTTGACGGCATTGATCGACATCCCGTAGTAAATAAACGTGGTTGTGATCCACCAAACTGGAGAGACGCAACACCTTAACAATATCTTTTTATGTCTGAACACCAACACTATAAGCCATTCAGATTTACGTTGCTCTTCAATCTCTTTCGTCTTCTTTTCTTCTTCTACAGTAAATCTTAAAGCCATTAGGGATTCCTCAGATAGCTTCTTATTATTAGTTTTGGCAATTTTTTTGAGTAAAGCTTCGGATTCTGCATAGCGTCCCTTGCTCATATACCAACGCACGGATTCATTTATCAGCCAGTAGTAGAGGACGGTTATAAACATCGGTATGTATAAAGCTAAGGTGAGACTCCTCCAGTTCGGCACTGCCCAAGCTATTAGACCCATCAAGACCTGACCCACGGAGAAGAACGTGTTCATAGTTGCTCCGGCAGCTACTCTATATTTAGGGCCCATTACTTCCATTACTGAAAACAGTTAAAATAGTGTTCAGGTTAACCTAGTTATCATATCATGTACATAGCGCGTGGTCTTGTTGCAATAAAAATAACTTAGCTTGATTCAAGAAAGTAGTAAATTCCGATAAGCACCGGTAGACAAATCTTGATTAAAATACCCGTTACTAATTTTATTGCAAATAATCCTACAAAGTATATAATTCATATTCATATCTGTTGATTACAATTCGTAGATATTGCGACAGAATAGAATTTTAAATAATGTTGCGAGTTTATCTGAATGAGTTGCAGTAATGTGATATTGATTGTACATGACTATAAGTTTTATTAAAGGCACCATCAAATAATTAATGTTATCGTGTCACATATATTGAGATAAAATTACTTTGTTAGTAGATAAATATACAAACAAAGCATCCTTAGTGTATTGGCATGTACCTAATTGTTAAATTGTGAGATTTGTCATTATATTATAAGAACGTACCAAGGATATACGCAGTACTAAAGCCTCCAGATCCAAAGGTAGACTCTATAAACTCAGAGATCATAAAGCCAATGTAGGTGTCGGCCCAGTAGCGGACGAGACCGAGCCACGCACAGTTCACAGCGTTGAAGATGAGCGCGATGCGACGTCCGAAGTTGTCGGAGATGTAGCCCGTGATGGGCAAGGCGGTCAGAGTGCCCAGCGTACGGATAGAGCCGATCAGAGTTCGCCGCCATTCGTCACACGCTAGTCCATACTAGAAAACCAATTAATTGTGTCAAATTATTCGTTCTATGCAGAAGCGAAGAGCTAATAATTTAGTATGTTTATGTGATAGCCTTTACTTAATTGGCAAAAGCCAATATTATGTTCGCAACACCTATTAGTAAGCACGCTTGTCCATCTTTCAGAATATAAATAAAAAAAATAAGTAAAAACATGAAAAATGTTTGTGTCTCCTTAAAAATATCTGCATAAATTATAATATCAAAGATGCAAAACTGTTCAAAATACTGTAACGTTACAACACTGAAAAGCAATGAAAAATTTAGCAAAAGCACCATTCCCGAGCGATGGTCATATCTCTTTATCAGCCGAATACTCACGTCGTAGGCTACGGTATCCTGGTTTTCGTAGACGTATTCGTCACAGGGCAGCGTGACGTTCCTGTCGAACTGTTCGGGCGAGCAGGTGCCGGGTTCCGTCGGCACGGAGGAGTTGCCGTAGCGGTTGCAGCCGTCAGGAACCGCGTAGTCGTTCCAAGTTGGGGCGAAGACGGGCTCTGCTGCTACAGGTTCACATTCTGGTATCAAGCATCTGAAATATCATGGGATCTTACCAGAAAAATCCTGAATATACGTAAAAATTTCCTGCTCCTGTAAAGTTCTGGAGCTTGGCACAATGAATGACGTATTTCTTTCTTTCTTACCATCGGGAACATGGGGTACATTTAGAACACACCCAGAACCAGAAAGAAACATATTTGTCAGTATTATTACTGGCTCCCGGCATGAATCGAACCCTCAACCTTCTGCGTCGCAGCCGGGTCTTCGCCCGATGAGCCACAAATTACTTTTTAGTATTTGTACATCATTGTACTTTAAAACATTATGTATTTAGCGAGAATATAATAATGATGTGCACTGTCAAATACACACATCAACACCGTCTAGGGATATTCAGAATTTCTCAATTTACTCAAAAATTGTGTTTACTAACAAACAACATGTATATATTTTTGTAAAGCCTACTTATCAGACTATGGTTTAAAATACAACAAAATATTGTTATATGCTTAAATATTTTTTTATTTTAAAAAACGCAAAAAGTGAAATAATGTTAAATTTAAGATAAAATGTCTATCTAAGGAAAAAAATAAAGTAAAACGAAATTATTAGGTTTTTTATTTGAAGTTAAAATTAGTAGTCAGTGAAACCACCCATGACGTTAATCACGGCCCTGCAACGGTTTTTCTTGCTTTGAATCAGGTTGTCAATATCTTGCTGCGGAATATTGTCCCAGGTCCTGCTAAGATGCAAAAAAAGTTGCTCTTCAGTCGCAACATTTGGAGGCAAATTCCTCAAAGCCCTTCTTTGAAGCATATCCCACGCGTGCTCTATGGGGTTTAGGTCTGGTGACTGCGCGGGCCAGTCTAAGACCGACACGTCGTGCTCTTCTAGCCAGCTGGTCACCACTCGCGCAGTGTGCGGACGGGCGTTGTCGTGCATGAGCGTGAAAACTTGGCCCATTTGCAGTCGATGGGGATAGATTATTGGTGCTAGCACCTGATTACGGTATTTTTCGGCAGTCATAGTGTTTCTGATCCAAACGTGGTCTGTTCTTCCACCAATACGAATTCCCGCCCAAACCATAATTGTTCCGCCATGGTATGGATGGACCTCCTGAGGGTGTTGCAGACGGTTGTCACGACCAGAAGCTCGCCATACGCGTACTCTACGTGAATCAGGATAAAATCCGAATCGGGACTCATCGGTAAACAACACTACTGACCACTCGATATCTTCCCAAGGCAAATGTTCTCTAGCCCACTGTAATCTTCGTCCACGATTTCCTCTGCGTAGTGCTAGAGTACGAAGCGGCCTGCGAGAATGAAGGTTAGCCTCGTGCAGTCTTCTCCTCACAGTTTGGTCACTGACAAGCACCTGGTGGTCTGACTGGAGCGTTTGAACCAACTGCATGGCCGTAACATTTGGTGGTCTTCTCGCGGCCACTTGCAAAAATCGGTCTTGTCTTTGGGTAGTTATCCGCTTTCCGCCTGGATGCCTTTCAGCCACTTCACCAGTAGCACGATAACGTGATCACAATCTTGATATCACGTTTTGTCTTGTTCCAATCTCCTCGGCAATACTCCGTTGAGTAGCCCCAGCTTGGAGCATTTCTACTGCCCTTAACATTTCGTTTCTTGTTAAATGACGCCGCTACATGATGCATACAGTTGTATTAAATTGTAATTAATCAAAAATAAAAAATTAAAACTTCAATTTGTTTAAACAAAATGCTTAAAACTGCGTTAAGTAAATTTAAACCTTCGAACTCGCTACAATAATTGCCGCGCTAATTTTATGTTTTTAATTAATTTTTTAAAATTCAAATTTGGAATCATACAATAAGGCCTACACAATAAGGTTCCATTAAAATATTTTTAAATCGGCCAGTATTTTTTAAGTTTAAGAACTTTATATAAAATATCCCTAGACGATGTTGATGTGTGTAGTTATCAGGTATCATGTAGAGCCAAGTTTATTACTCTACACGCCCCGAGTCCACAAGATCGTTACTTTACAACAAACTCATCATCTTATTCATAATATGTGGCTGGCCGTTTCGCTACCTTGCGTGGGTAACGATCGGGAACGGGTAATGGCTGTATCGTTCATGCGGTAACAATATAGCCAGCCACATATTTTTGCGTGTTACAAAATGATTTCCGAATAGGGTACAAAGTGGTACATATAACACCTACCTAATTAACTTTTTTTCTTTCATAACATAACTTACAAAGCAGTTCTGTTGTTTGATATCAAAAAATACTTCTAAGTATTTGAATATTACAGTACCTACCTGGAGTTGATTCTAGCAGTAGTAAAGACATATTCGCTGGCTCCCCAGGCTGCAAAGATCACTATCACAGTGCACAAGGCCAAAGTCCTCAGCTGGAACCAGCCAAACTGTCCAATCTCCTCCATCAAAATCTTATCCAAGTCCACCTTCTCCTGAGGCTTTTCCGCGTCAGGAATGAGGACCACCATTGCTGCGTCGTCCGCTCGATTACCCGAACTGGGCTTATGCGATTCCGGCATTGTTATATAGACTTTAATCACTGATAAAACAATACTCTATTAAATTTCGATTATATTGTAAAGGTACCTAGACTTATTCATGGACATTTACGTGATAGTAGCGGCAATTCAGTACAAAGTTTACTAACAATAAAACAGAGACGGAATTGTCTAGCTATTAGTCTATCTTGAGAAACTGAGACGAAACCAGTGGTCGTTGGATTTAATATAAGATGCGATACAATCTACAACGATTTGCATACGGCACGTAATACTGCGACCGCCACCGCGACCACCAGCACGTACCACCCCGACCGCCACCGCGAACGCCGGCGCGTACGGCCGCTACCGCCACCGCGACCGCCGGCACGTTTCACCGCGACCGCCGGCGCGGGCGCCGTCGACTATTTTAATATTAATTAGATGTTCTACTTCCTCAGAATAATTAAAACCATAATCGACGATCTCGAAGGTCGATGAGCAGCCGCCGCGGCCGTTGTTGACAATGTTGTGGGTTCGCTACTCGTTGTATGGAAGAACAATATTGTATGATCTACTGATATACTGTCTCTAATATGCAGGTATGAAAACCGAAGATGGAAATATGAAAATTATGAAAAAAGTACCGAAAACAAAATACCTACTTACTGTATAATATTCCGTACTTTGTATCTCATTTTAAGTTAAATGGAAATTTCTTATGCGAATAAAGATTCTATAATTCTCTGGTAGGACCTGTGAGTGGGACGCCAACTATTGGTAAGATGACCATCAGTGTATCGAGGAATAGGATTATGATGAATATGAGACATAGCTAAGTACCTAGTTCTTTATGAGTGAAATGTCTAATCTAATATATAAAATTTTCATGTCACAGTGTTAGTTACCGTACTCCTCCGAAACGGCTTGACCGATTTTTATGAGATTTTGTATACGTATTCAGTAGGTCTGAGAATCGGCTACTATCTATAATTTATAAGGCAAAACAACGTTTGCCGGGTCAGCTAGTAGAATGTAAAATTTATTTCAGCTATTTATCTTGTAAACGTAGTTGCAATCTGCAATGTGGCTGCTAATGTTATCTTTATACTTCTTAAACTTTTACAGCCTCTTTATCAAATTGATACGAATAGTCCAATACAAACGCAGACGTGTTAAGAATCAATATTACCTAATATTTATTTGTTAGTAAGGTTAGTTGTTAGTTGTAGTCAAGTGGTTTGGGAGACAGTTATCGTGGTGGTGCAGCTGCTTTCGCTGGTAGCAGTCGTCAGATCAAGGTACAGTAGCTTGTACGACAGAGGAGGCACAGACGACATCAAAATAACAAGATATTATAATATTTATAATATCTTGTTATTTTGGTGCTTGCTTTAGTGTCAGTGTTAGTCACACCAGTCATTAACCGTGCATCGACGCGTTTCGGCTTAAAAAAGCCATCATCAGGAACGTAGACTCTGACTGAACCTTGAGTTCGACAAAAGTAAAGAGTAAAGCATTTTTTGCCGAATCTAAAGAGCGTTGGGACTGTTGGGAGGCTGCACACTGCACGCAGTGTTATAAATAACACTAGTCAGGTGTCGGGACTAAAAACTAAATATTTTTCTTTAACATAGTAGTTATGAAGTTCCGAAAAGTAACGCCTAATACAATCAATTTATCTACAGAAGATACTGTTCGATCTCAATATGACTTATTTCAAAGATATATACCTAATATTCCGAAAATAATAAAAGTTTACATCAAACTCGGAAGTTACATCATTAAATTACAGGTCTCTAAAGATGTCCCAGAAGACGGAAGATGAGGGTCCCAAGAAGGTGGACCTCGACACGATCCTCATCGAGGAAATCGGTCAGTTTGGCTGGTATCAGGTCAGGACCTTGGCGCTCGCAGCCATAGGGGTCATATTCGCGGCGTTCCATGCCGAGTACGTGTTCACTGGGGCCAGGATTAATACCAGGTAATATTACTTAATCATCCATATTATGTTTATTGGTCAAGGCATTCTACTGGAAATATTTTAGAAGGAGAAAATACATCGTCAAAAATTATCTCGTGACAGGATTCGAAACTGTGCCCCTCACTTGCAGGCGAGTGCGTTAACCACTCCGCCGGGTTCCCGTGTGGAGCACGTTAACACGCATCAATCATTTGAACTCTATTGAAGTTGACTGACACCAAAATAATCAAATTTCACGGCGAGAAGAAACCACAACCTCACTGAGGATATACTTCTAAACTTCTACGGTATTCGCAGGAGACGACAAAATCTACACTAATATTATAAAGCTAAAGAGTTTGTTTGTTTGAATGCGCTAATCTCAGGAACCGCTGGTCCGATTCTTTCAGTGTTGAATAGTCCATTTATTGAGGAAGGCTATAAGGCTTTATTATATTTTCTAAAAAATTAGGCAGACGACGTCGCGGGCACTGCTAGTCATACAATATATGTACAAACACTATACGTCGTCCATCACCATGAAAGGTTATAGTTATGACCAGTTTTAGCATACGAGCACGAGAAACATGTCATCACCGCAGGGCTTCATCACCTATCAATAGACAGACAATCATTATTATCAAATAAATACTGGGTACGTGCCTTGTTGTTTTCGTTTATCAATTGACCAGCTACGCTACGCGGTTTCAACTACGTTACTTTCGATCCCGCGGGGATATCAGGATCAAAAGTATCCTACTCTCTTTATTTTTTTCTTTTACATTTTCATCCACAACGATCGTACCGTTTGACCATGATGCCAAACAAATATACACACAAACTTTCGGATTTGTAACATTAGTTTGGATTTACACTTTTGGAACCTATAAACTAACTTACACTGTAACGATTGCATTAAGACTTGTATAAGGAGTCACAGAGCAAAGTCTACTTTTAAATTACTTTCTAATTCATGATTAAAAAATACTCTCACTGATAAGCCATAATTTTTCAAATATTGATAGGTCATAAGTTTTTGCTTCTAAATAAATTGTCTGATCGTAATCAGACCTACAGCAATCTCACCTACTAGATAAAATATTAAAGTTATAGGAACTCATTAGATATCATATTGATTATGAATAATAATCCAGGGGAATTATTTTAATCATTTTTAAGCGTTTAACTGTCTCTATTTTGTCTTTAGGGTTCGGTAATATAAAAAAAACCCTTTATAGTTTCGCTATGTCCGTGTGATTGATAAAAGGGTATTTTTTTTCTTAATGTAGATTGTGGATGATATCTACTTTTCTCTTTTGTCCCATGGCACGGGAAACCAAAACATATTAGTAATCTATATCTAATGCTTTATCCTAAGTGACTGACTGACTGATCAACGTACAGCCTAAACCGCTGGTAGTAGAAAACTGAAATTTGGAGAGTGTGTTCTTTATTATATGATTGGGGCATCCGATAAGAAAGTAGTTTTCAAATTCCCAGGTGAAAATTCCCCAAAATTAAAATACGCAGGTGAAACAGCGGGACACAGCTAGTTTTTTAAATAAATATCATGAAATTTGATAATATAAAGATGAAATTTATTATTTATTTTACAATGATCAACTTGTCAAATATTAATTTTAAAAAACTTAACTAAACAAATGAATGAAAAAGAAAATCAATAAAACTAAAATAAGCCATCCCAAAGCGTTCCCGATGCAAAGCTGCCCAAAATGGTAGCAGCATTCCCGCGTTGAACCGCAATGGACAACCTTTGCAAATATTAATCTCTTTCTCTTTAATAATATAAAATTTCCATGTCACAATGTTAGTTACCGTACTCCTCCGAAACGGCGCGACCGATTTTTATCAAATTTTATATGCGTATTCAGTAGGTCTGAGAATCAGCTACTATCTATAATTTATAAGGCATTTATAAGGTGGTTTTTGATTTTATAATTTTAATTTTATTTTTATCATTTTTAATTCAATTCAATTTAATTTTAATTTCAATGTAATATGTAATATGGATCATCGTTATCTGAAATAAATGAATTTTAATTTTTTCTTTTTTTTTTAATTTAAAACAACGTTTTCACCTCACAACCTCGGAAAGGATCGTTTTGCACGCTGATTTCTGCGTGCAAAATCGCATTTTGCGCCCTAGCGTGGAAAGAGATTTTAAAATTCGAATCTGTCTTCTCGATACTTTTATATAGAGCCAAGTCCTTTGAAAATGCGCTAACCGGAACCTCATTTCTTTTTTTTTTGTTCACGGCATCGAACCACGAAGTATTGTTGCACATTGCCATGTAGTATTTATTGTTTATTATCATTAGTATCAAGCAGGTTTTTTCTTGAATTATTCAATTTAGAGATTGTTTGCTTATTTTTATTATTTACGGTACAATAAGCGGTATATAATGCCGAATTGAGTTTTCTACCGGAAAAATGCACCTAGCGTTTTCCTCGCTGTAGTGAGGTGAAAAATTGTGTTTCACTCGGCAGCAAAGTTTTTTGCATCTCGTACCTTAGAAACCTTTGCGACGCTCAGCATTCTATATTTGAAACACTCGCTTGCGCTCGTGGTTCAATCCTAGAATGCTTCGCTAGCTCAGGTTTCAATACAAGTACTCGCTGCAAAAACCAACTTTGCAGCCTTGCATAACAAATAACTATTGCCGGGTCAGCTAGTATTTGATAATGGTATTTTGGTCTTCAAGCTCGAGAATCAAGAATCGAAGGTCTTTAGTTTAATTAAATATTTGGGAAACAATCACTTACCCACTACACCCCCAACAATATTTTAAGTTACATAATCTACAGTAATTCAAAATCTGATACAATTAGCTATTTAGTAAACAATTTTGTGTCTATTTCTTCACATGTTCATTTTCCTTTCCATACCATAGCTCTAGCGGCTAACTAGTGGTACTTTTCACGGCATAGTATCTAAATGAATGAATAAATTATTGCAGCTCAAAGTTGACGACTACGGAACCCAAAAATACGTGACCGAAGCGCACTTGGCTTATTTTTTATATTCAATTTTTGTTATCTTATCTAGGACTAAATTAAATACAAGCAAAGTATGCCGATGTACTAAAGGGGTTAAAAGGCAATATCCACCGTCAAATCGGGCTGTTTTTATTTGCAGAAATTCATCAACACTATAAAGTTAATTATAACGTGGTGGTGGATGTTCACTTTCAACTCATATAGCATTATTAATAAACGTGGAGTAAGGTTGGAGTAGGGAGAACATGTTTTGTCTTTTCTCCGTGACAAGAACTTTCAAAGTTGACAGACAGAAACAAAAAGTGGTAAAATTACTCTAACCTTACTCCAGGTTTATTAATAAGGCTGTAGTTTATCCATTTCTCTTTCCATTATAATAATGTAGATGGAATTTAATTCTTAACCGACTTCAAGAAAAGTAGTTTTGCGGGGGATTGTTTTTTAATTTACTGTTCTTCAAATTCACAGAATATAGCTATATCAATTAATTTGCTTTAATTTCCAGATGTCTAATCCCTGAGTGCGAAGACCCTGGATCCACCAGCTTCATCACCAATTGGCTGGAGTCAGCCATACCCTCACCAGAGGGAGTTCTCGACGACTGTCACCGATACAACGTCACCATGGAGCCGACCCTCGAGCTGGTCTCCAACTCGACCTGTCCTGCTGGACTCTTCGATACAACAGTCGTCGTGGAATGCGCGGCCTATGTGTACGAGAATACTGAAACTGTTGTTTATGATGTGGGTTTTATTGAACTTTTAAATTGATGATAGGATTTAAGGCATCAAAAAATAGGTGGAGGAACTGGGGTGGATATAGGAGAGACAAGGGTGAGCGAATGCTAGACAGGGAAGGGAGAATTACATGTTGTGCCGATACCATAAAGTAAAGTTACAACATGTGCCCTGCCATATAAAGGCAGGGCCAGGGACTATCCCGTGTTTCGGATTTTGATACGGGGGCTAGTGCGGCCACTAAGAAAGAAAACTTATTGATTCAACAACCATCACAATTTTGATCAAACATATAAAATTCATTTTTAGGGTTCCGTACCTAAAGGTAAAAACGGGACCCTATTACTGAGACTTCGCTGTCTGTCTGTCTGTCTGTCTGTCTGTCTGTCCGTCTGTCCGTCCGTCCGTCCGTCCGTCCGTCCGTCCGTCCGTCCGTCCGTCCGTCCGTCCGTCCGTCCGTCCGTCCGTCCGTCCGTCCGTCCGTCCGTCCGTCCGTCCGTCCGTCCGTCCGTCCGTCCGTCTGTCCGTCTGTCCGTCTGTCACCAGGCTGTATCTCATGAACCGTAATAGCTAGAAGGTTGAAATTTTCACAGAAGATGTATTTCGGTTGCCGCTACAACAACAAATACTAAAAACGAAATAAAACAATTCTTTAAAAGGGGCTCCCATACAACAAACGTGTTTCAAAAATAACAAGGAGTTTAGTACTACAATGTGAGGTCGCTTCTGATTAGTCAGGACAAATCGAGTTGGTCATGGAATTCAAAATGGCTGCCCTATCTGTCAAATATACCAGTTTTTTGATATACCATAATATTTTTTGAAACTAAGGAAGATCGATCGAACCTAGTTTCCTATCTTACTTTTTTTAGGTGAGCGTGCTAGATCTTAGATCTTTCCGTCACTTACTAATAGAAAAATAATGTATATAAACTATGAAAATATGATTATATTTCCAGTTCGATCTAGCATGCGACGAGTGGCGGCGCAGCCTGATCGGCTTCGTGCGAACATTCGGCACGTTCGCCGCGCTCCCCATCACGGGCTACATCTCGGACCGCTGGGGACGGCGCACTGCGCTCGCTCTCAATGTATTCAACACTGCGTGGTTGGGGGTAGTCAGGTAACTGCGCTCGCTCTCAATGTATTCAACACTGCGTGGTTGGGGGTAGTCAGGTAACTGCGCTCGCTCTCAATGTATTCAACACTGCGTGGTTGGGGGTAGTCAGGTAACTGCGCTCGCTCTCAATGTATTCAACACTGCGTGGTTGGGGGTAGTCAGGTAACTGCGCTCGCTCTCAATGTATTCAACACTGCGTGGTTGGGGGTAGTCAGGTAACTGCGCTCGCTCTCAATGTATTCAACACTGCGTGGTTGGGGGTAGTCAGGTACAATTGTTAGATACCTTTCCTTAACGGATAAAGCTGATTAAGTTCGTTGCCGGCCAATAGCGAGTCGGACTCACGCACGAAGGGTTCTGTACCACTATGACACCAAAATCATATTTGTTTTATGGGAGCCGCCCTGCAATTCTGGTTCTAGTAGTTTTTGTTAGCGCATAGTGATAGCAGAAATACAAATAATCTGTGAAAACAACTATCTAGTTATGGCGGTTCATGAGGTGAGGAGTGAGTTTGTAGCACTTCGGCCTGGTGACAGACAGACTGACGGACAATGGAGTTATAGTAAAAGGGTCCTATTTTTACCCTTGGGTACGGAATCCTAAATGGCCTGATTTTTTAAAATTATTTTTAAATGTGGAGACAAATTAAAGCCTATACTGCAGAATACAATTATAGTACCCACAAGTATTCAGGCGCCACGCCTTGTTTTTTCTCGAGTAATAATTTACACGCACTATAGATAATGTTAGATTTAGTTTCACATGCATATTCCATCACTAAAAAATGTAGTGAACAAAATGTTATTCATTACATTTTCTTTACAGATATTGGGCTGGAACTTACATAGGTTTCATGATATCCCAAGTTGTGGAAGCCATATTCGGGTCTGGAGTGTTTTCCTGCACTTACATCTTAGGTATGTTTCGTATAACGGCAGATTGCTCTTGTCAATTTGTAAGTAAACCGCGAAATACTAATTAAAATAGATTTTTTCTTACAGTTTTGGAACTAGTTGGCCCCAAATATAGAGTAGTAGCAGGAGGAATATTGTCGTCTCTGTTTGCTACAGGCCAAGTTATAATGGGTCTCGTCGCCTGGGCCGTGCCACACTGGAGACCTCTGACCCTCGCTCTTTACATCCCGCAACTAATCACCTTCGGGTATGTCTTCATCATATCAGAATCAGTGCGATGGTACATGAGCAAAGGAAGATACGAAGAATCAGAAAAACTTCTAAAAGAAGTAGCTAGAGTCAACAGGAAACATCTATCAGATAGCTCTCTTCAGTTGCTAAGAATCACTGCTGAAGAAGATAAGAAAAAGAAGATATTAGAGAAAATTGAAAAGGCAAACGAGCCTTGGTTAGTGGTTCAAGTATTTCGTCATAAGAAGATCCTGCTAAGGTGCCTGGTGGTTCCTGTTTGGTGGGTGACCATGACCCTGATCTACTACGGCCTGTCCATAAACGCGGTGAATATGTCAGGAAACCCCTACGTGAACTTCATCCTGGTCTCCGCGGTGGAAATCCCAGGGTTTTGGATGTCAGTGCTGCTGCTCGATGTGATCGGCAGGAAGTATATGCTGATGGGAGCGTATTGGATCTGTGCTGCTTGCCAGTTTGCGTATGTTTTCATGAATACAGGTTGGTATAAGTTTCGTTTTTATTTGCCTAAGTATTGAGTCACCAAGTTTGCTTGGTGTTATCATCAGCTATGTCTTACGAACGCTCGTTGTTGGTGATGTCACCTTTTGGGTGTTTACTAATTTGACATAATCAACCTAACCACCAGTCGAGCAGTCTGGCCAATTAAATAAGAAACACACAAATCGTGATGCACCTTTCAACAATGAGCGAGCGTGCGTTGAATATGGAGATGCCAACCTATTGATATAAATAAAATATGGAAGCAGCTGTTTATATTTTCAAAGACCCTAATTGAAATATTTCAGAGAACGAGGCGGTTTCCCTGACGGTGTACCTGATAGGCAAGTGCAGCATCTCCGCCGCGACGACGGCTCTGTACGTGTACACGGCGGAGCTGTACCCGACGCGGTACAGACACAATCTGTTCGCGTACTCCTCGATGGTGGGCCGGATCGGCTCCATTACTGCGCCGCTCACACCTGCTATTGTAAGTCTAGGTTCAAACCCACACTCTCCGGATGACGATGCAGTCCTGTGCACTCAGTACTAGGCTACACATGATCTACGAGTATATCTACCGAATTAAAATTCGAGGAAAGTGAAATTCGTGTTACCATGTAGGTGCTGATAGTAATCGCATACGCATCGTGCTATGAGGTGCTACGAGCACGTAGCCATAACTGAATTGTCGTGCTACGAGCTATGAGTCGTCGTAGCTGTGCTACGTGGCTCTCTCCCGGCAATCCCGCGGGGTACAAAACTAGTTATTTGTTGATCAGGAAAGTTTAGGTGTTTATGTGTTAATAACGCAAAAACGGCTTAACAGATTTGCTTGGCATTTGGCAAACAGGTAGTTAATAACCTGGATTCACAAATAGGACTTAAAACACTTAACACTTTTAATCCCATTATTACCATTATTGGAACAGAAACTACTTTCCTTCTCATCCGAACGATGTTCACGATTGCATCCCTCTCGGGAGCCCGGGGTCTGCTAAACCCTAAAGTGTTATTTTTAGTTCGGGGTAGGCGCAGTAAGGAAGTCATCACATCACATTGAACATACCTTCTTCAAATAAACTAGAATGCCGACCGACTGCCTGGCATCAATCCTCCTAGGGACCAAGCAGTTTATCCCCGACCGCGCGAGAAGAACTTAAGGTTTGCTCGTTTAGTCCCCATCAGATTCCTTAGTCGCCTTTTACGACACACACGGCAAAATATGGGGTCAGCCTATCTGCACGGCAAAATCAAGTACAACCTGTCTTGTATAATTTTCCTTTTTAACTTCCAGGGTGCAGCGACGTTCGAAGAGTTACCGTTCGTCTTGTTTGGCAGTTTCGCCGTGGTGTCAGGTCTACTGCTACTCCTGACTCCGGAGACGCTCGGCATCAAGCTGCCCGACACCATGGAGGAGGCTGAGGACATAGGGACCAAGAGATGAGACGCTTAATGCGGCATTTATGTATTATCGACTGAATTTATGATTTAAGTGTACTTAATAAATTATTTTTTTATTTATTATTTCACGCTAATATAATTTCAGAATTTATTATGAGATGGTAACCAAGAAAATGTGCAATAAACCTAGAAAATTACAATTAATACATTATTGGCCTTATTAATAAACATGGAGTAAGGTGGGAGTAGTAAAAGCATGCTCTTGTCTTTTTCCGTGACAAGAACTTTCAAAGTTAAAATATTCCGACCTTACTTCACGTTTATTAAGGATATTATAATTACACACTTCTCACCCCGAAAAATTGTACCCAGGGGCAATGTTCCCATCACGCTGCTGGCAGCATCGCCGCGCTGTATAGTAATTGCTAGCCTTTGCACCAGGTACCAATACATTTAGATTTATTCTTGTTTTGACCATTTTTGCCTTATAAGGAGGCTCACTAACTACTCGGTAAACTGTGCTCGTGTGGTGAAATTATATTCAGGAAGATAAAAGCAAAAGGCTCTCGATAGGGACATATAAGACACTGTCATCGCCCTGCGGTTTCACCCGCATTAGTCTCGGATTTAGATTTGATTGTTGTTTGTTTATTGACGGATGTGATTCGATCGCAATTAAAATATCAAATTTTATATCTAAGTACTTACCTACCTTCAAAAAAAAAAAAAAAGTAATTAATAATAACAATTAGTACCTTAAAGCAAAATGTATTTTTGTAAATGTATTCATGCTACGTTTTTATAGCGAAATGTTTATTAGAATAAGTACCTACATACCTATTATTAGTGCTGTATTACATTGTTTGTAAGTTACGAACCGCAACAAAGAGGGGACTCCTCTAACACAAGTTTTTATGAACTTAACAGAGGAGCTCCCACTTCTTGTGTTATTTTATTAATGTAAGAGTGAAAATAAACTATTTTGATTTTGATTTTTGGTTTTTATTATAGATACTCCTATGTTTTCAATTGTATCAAAATAATATTTATATAAGTTTCATCAATTGGATCAAAAACTACTTTGAATATGTAGTTGAGATAAATAATTCATAAAATATAATAGTTAGATAGATATCACCTTTATTGTACCAAAACCACTAATTAAATGACAACAAAACAAAAACATTAAAAAACAAAGAAAACATTTCATTATAACTAAGTGGCACAATGGGCGGTCTTATCGCCTATGATCTTTGTTAACTGTTTCTTTCGTTCCTTGCACGCCCCGACTTGAGTTTGTCTTCCACTGAGCTGTTCCTCTATGATCATCATCAATCCACTGGTCAGTGATAAAGTCGCATAAGTTCAGGTTTCCATCTGTACTTCACTCAGGTGGAAAACTTGAAGCATGTTTGGTCAATAAAACTCCAATCATGACAGGGTTCGAACCTGTGCCCCTCGCTTGTCGGGCGAGTGTGCTGCTGCGCCACACGAAAACCCCGGAAATGTCTTGAGCAATAAAAACAAAAAGAAATATTAAATTATGTAAATTTAAAAAGTTTATTGGTAAACAGTAGGTATAAATTTCTATTAATTTTTGTATGTAGCTCAAGGCTATTTTGTTTAGAAAATTTATTTTCAAGGAAAAATAGCATTCAAAAATTTTCACTTGCGGCGAGGCTTGAACCCAAAGACCCAAAGACGCGAGTTCAAGCCTCGCCGCAAGTGAAAATTTTTGAATGCTATTTTTCCTTGAAAGTAAATTTTCTAAACAGTAGGTAACTGTTTTATAGGCTGTAACAACGTACTCGTATCGTATTGTTATAAAACATAACCTATATTGTCAACATACGTTACGTTGCATCTACCTATACTCGCACTAGGCTAGGTCCCAGTTACATAAATGTCAGTGGCGAGGCAGCGCTACTAAGTTCACGGCGCGGGTGCCCCCTCCGCGCACATCTCTTATTATTAGGTATTACTTATAAATAACTTAACGTTAATTTCTACTCAGCATTTTAAATTAGAAAAAATATTACTTAGATACTAAAATACTGCATAAGTTAAATTAAAAAAAAACAGTAGAAAGTGAATCTAATAGTGGCCCTTTTTAGGGTTTTTTTTGTTAGAGCTTGTAGAAGTGAAGTGAATCAACATTTTCGTAACCGTATTTTCAAAATATTTTGACTGTGGTCAGCGGTAAGTTATGAATGTTTACGTTAATAATTCTCTGTTTTGTGAGGAAGAAAATATTCCAACAGACATGCTGATATATTCTGTTTGAATATATAAGCATGTCTGTTTGCTGATGCTGACATGCTGTCTTGAGGGGCTTCAAAAACTAGGTAGATTTTTATCCAAGAAATAGACAACCTTTTAAAATATTCCCAAAAATGTTTGCAAAAAACACCATGTTATCAAACCCTAGATTCAAATGAACCCTAACTGCCGCAAGCAAGTTGCTAGGAACCTATACGAGTATACTAAATAGTTTAGGCACAAAGTAAATGATAGTGCTACGTGTTTAGGTACAAACTTAGCTTGTATCTATTCTCTATGAATGAAAACGTCAAAAGCATCACTAGTTTTGTGATATCGTTACAGTGCCTGTTTACTGATACTGAAAGAAAAAAAGAAAAAAAGATATTTAGACAACCACACAACAAGAAAAATATAAAATAAAAAGTAGATAGTTCACATGAAACACAACTTGTCTTGTACTGTATATTGTTTACTGTTTATCTTCCTCCTGATGTCATATCACTGCTGTGCACTAAGACTAAATAGTAGTATTAAAGAAGTGCTACTAACATAGTTTTTAGCTACTATTAATAACACATTTCTCTTTTTATAAAATATGTATGTTAGTTTATAAGGTATGTATTTATGGGCCTTAGTAGCCTGAAATAAATGAATATTATTATTTATTGTTTGTAACGTTACCGTTTCACGGGGCTATGGAGCCCCGGACCTTTGGTAGGCGTGCGTGGGGCCGAAGCCAACACGTAGAGGCCCGTTTTAGTTACAATTTTAATTGCAAAGTATGAAATGGACACCAAACCGGCGATTATCCCTGTCTACACTATAAAATGCAGCCAAGGACAACCCCCGGTTTGGATAGAACTATTGTGTAAACTACGGGTGAAAACTACTTGGGCTATGAAAATGGGTTGGTAGTGGATCGGATACTGGGGGGAACTATGGGGACTATGGCGCCTGTCGTAACAATGTCCAATAAACACGTAAAAATGGCAGACGGAGACTCGCCAACTCACAAACTGGGCCCCCTAATCAGCTGAGCAAATTTACAGCAAGGGAGCAACAGGGACGTGAGAGGCTGAAGGATGGAGAGACCTCCCTGGATTTTAAGTCATCACTGGGATGCCAAAGAGCGGGCCAACTCATCACTGACGTGAGGTGTCCATCCTTCGAGCATTTCTGCTCTCGCGACTCCACTCCACTCCACCAGCCGGTGAAGGCAAGCCAGAGGCGGGGGACCGCTTCCACATCAATGTTCACTCCGACCAGCCAACTAAGACAAGCCGGAGGTGAGGAACGGTGGTTTCCCCCTGGAGCACTAGGGAAGCCGCGGGGCCGCTACTCCCCGACACCTCGCCTCAAGGTGCCCTGCGGGCTTATTATTATATCTAAGGTTAAGATCAATGGTTCTAGTAGCAGAGTCCCGGGGTTTGACCCGGGAAAGTCCCGATTCAGCGGGATTTTCCAAAATCCGTTTTCTAGTTGATGTCTACATATCACACAGAACACCCTGTCCAAATTTCATGTCTCTATGAACAGCGGTTTGGGCTCTGCGTTGTTATATAGTTGAGTCAATCAGTCAGGACATTTGCCCAAAACTGTCAACGTCCTATGTAATAATGTCTATTATATTATAGGGCGTAGGCCGATGTTGCCAATGACTTGTCGTTTATCCAAGTATTTCCGATCCTGGTTTCAGCACAGAATACATACATAAATATTACAAATAGTTTGAGTCGAAAACGTATTTTTAGAAAACTGAAATGATTATTCAATTCATGTAAAATGTAGTTGTAATAGTTAAGTTCATACATGAGTATTACCTACAGAGTGCACATGAAGTTTGGAGCACGTGACCTGCGACCACCAGTAATTAACATTTCAATCATTTTAATATTTACGACTTTCTTTAACAAATTTAATTTAGCCGTTCGCCGACATGTTTCATACGGTTTCTATTCCTAGGATGTTTTACTTAATTAAACTCTATGAACTGTGACTATGAAGTAGCCCAAAACTTTAGTAACCTACTATAAAATTGATAATCTTCTATTCTTATATCTATACATACTACTTACAATGAAGGAAGATAGGACAAAAAGTCTTTACTTGTAAGGAAATGAAACAAAAAGAACCAAGGTCACGCAAATCAGTAGAACAAGATTTATTGTTAAAAATATTTTAAGGTAAAAAACATTTTCTAAAATTCACTTGCGGCGAGGCTCGAACTTGCGGCTCTGGGTGTGCAAGAAGTAGTACCTAACAACAAGAAAGAAATTAGGTGCAACTAAATAAAGGATCATCTCTATATATTTATTTTTATTTTGTGTGGTAGCTCAAGGCTATTTTATCCAGATTTTTTTTTTAAGGAAAAACCGCATTTAAAAATGTTCACTTGCGGCGCGGCTTGAACTCGCGTCAGGGACTTGCGTGGTCTAGTTGGAATAGACGTTGGGGTACCAATCCAAAGACGCGAGTTCAAGCCTCGTCGCAAGTGAACATTTGAGTAGGAACTCCCGTGGTCTAGCAGTTAGTGTACGTTACCGAACTAGACCATGGGAGTTCCTACTCCGAGCGATGAATTTAAGAATATAATGTATGTTAGATACTGAGTGGATTTGATGATATACTGATATACTTGGGCCCTTGTTGGATCCTATTTTATTTAGTGAGATGATTCTTTATTTAGTTGTATCTAATTTCTTTCATGTTGTTAGGTACTTCATGTTTGTAGGATCTTCCAAATGAAACTTCAAGTTGATGTTGACTCGTCGACGATAATGGTCACAATGTTTTTTCAGTCTTGCTCACTCCCTTTTTTACAGGGGCGTAAACTGCTTGGCAAAGTGACGTAAAACTAACTTGAACAACTTTATTTTTAAATCAAATTATTATTAATGTTTTTTTTATGATCATAATAAAAACTTTAACACATTCGCAATTAAATATTTCGTACTTTGATTTTTGAATGATCATTTATAGTTTTTAAAATTCATGCGTGTCTGTTTATCTGTTACTTATGCGTTCAAAATCTACTGAGCCGATTTCAATATGGCTTATTCTATAGGTATATATGGGTAGCGTGCTATATTTTACATTGAATCCAACAAGTAAAACTCGAGTATTCAACGAAAATCTGCGTTCGTTCGATGTGCGCATACTGAGCCATCAGCCACCAATGTGTGGAAATTCCAGAGTTTACCACTGGATAGGGACTGATGCGAAACATTACTAACCCTTCTCATCTGAGCGATGTTCCCGGTTGCATCCCTCTAGGGAGCCCGGGGTCCGCTGAACTCCAAACTGTTCTTTTTTTTTATTTGGGGTCGGCGCAGTCGGTAAGTCATCATTGACCATACCTTCTGTAATAAGATTTGGCAATGTTTTTACGGCCGGCCGCCTGCCTGACACCAACGCTCTTGGGGATTAAGCAGTTAATCCGCCACCGCGCGGGGAGAACTTAAGGTTTGCTAATCTCCCTCAGATTCTTTAGTCGCCTTTTACGACACCCACGGGATGAGATGGGGTAACCCTATTCTATGCCGGGGCCACACGGTTAATCACTCATTGTGAGGGAAACCGACATGTTCTAGGACTCACCTCGGTCCAAAGACTTGATGACGACTTGATGGGACATTCGCCAATCAGAAGTAGGCTAATCCCTTTAAGTGGGGTAAATAAACGGAATAACAAAAATGTATCCTATAATATGCTTCAAGCAACTGTGACATTTTCTGATCGTAAAAAAAAACAATAAAATATAAATGAAATGGCAAAGTTAGAGCAAAATTATAATATTATTGATATTACTTCGATTCAAAGAACAGCTGTATGGCGGTTATCAAATATCAAAGATGACAAATGCAATAACATATGGTTTATATTTATTTTAACCGATTTATAGGTAGGTACGAAACTAGGTTATTTATTGTAAGCAAGAAACCAAATATAAAAAATAGAACTCTTTTTTCGCGTTACTTTTATTATTTTTTACAACGACCGATGTTTCGATACATGCACCTCTACCTACCGAATTTCATCGCAATCGGTTCAATAGGTACCTAATTCTCGTGCGTATTCTCCCTCACATCACATTTTACATACATTCTGATAAAGTAGGTAATAAAGGCAAAAGTTTGCATGCGAGTGTTATGTGTGTATTTGTTACTTCTTCACGCTAAAACTGCTATGCCGTTTGCAATGTGACTTGATACACAGATAGGTGAAGACTTTTCATCCCAATATTCACACGAGGTCGGGACTTACACGGGCGACACCGCAGGGCGATGCTAGTGATATTATAGTAAGAACACACCAGCCACGATTTGCGTAGAGTGCGTAAAGAGCGCGTGTCCGCAGAAATAGGCCATATTTATCAGACAATTGGCAGAAGTCTGCCGACGCGTGACCCTCGCGATAACTTGACGGTCCAGAAGTCAGGCCGTTGCCCTACATACCGCCCTCCCGTTCCCCGCTACCACTACCACTACTCTACTATACCAAAAAATAATCTATCTACATCTACACTAATATTAAAAGGAGAAGAGATTTATATTTTTGTGTGTTTGTATGTTTGTAATGAATAAACTCAAAAACTACTAAACCGATTTCAAAAATTCTTTCACCTTTAGACAGCCTGACATAGGGCTACTTTTGATCCCGATATTCCCACGGGATCGGGACTTACGCGTGTAAAACCGCGGGACGCAGCTAGTAGTTAATATAATTAAAAAGACCGGCCAAGTGCGAGTCTGACTCGAGCAGGAAGGGTTTCATAATATTATTACAAAAAATATCATGATTTAATTGAAGAAATGTTTTTCAAAAAACGACACGGAATGTCGAGGTTGCGGGTTCAAGTCCTGTCGGGTGCAATTTTTGAAAAACATTTCTTCAATTAAATCAATTATCCAAGTGTAGGAAACACTTTAAAAATAAAATCAAGGGAAAAAATATCATGTTTGCTGTATAAAAGCCCCCCTCAAAAATTCATTTTTTTTGGTTTTGTAGGTGTTTGGTTTTATTTTTGTTTGACACATAGCATATAATAAAGTTAGTTTTACATCGAACTTTATTAGATGCTATGTGTCAAATGTTCATTGAGTAAACGGAGCATAGATAGATAGATATATACAAAGATAAGAGTGAAAAAGATAGAAAGAAATAAAGATAATAAGTGGTTCATACTTTCTTAATTATTTCTTGGTTAATAGTTTACCTCGTAGATATTATCAGCTTTTATTACGTTTTACCGAAAATCATTCTGGGTGGTTTAAAAAAAACCTCGAGTACCTATCACCCCGATGTCGTTTCGGTGACAAAAGCTCACGAACACAAAGACACGTCAAGTCACCGACCAATCAGAGAAGATGTTGCTTAGGGTGTTCCGATCGACCAATCCGTGCGCTTAGTTCAAAACAGCCAACGATTATTGTCTAAAGTCTACCTACTCTTTCTCCATTAGAATAGAAATAAGAAATGTAAAAAAAAAAAATTAAAAAAAAAAAACGTCGGGACATGGTCGTGGCTTATATGGGTTGTACGGCATAAACATTATTTTCTTCGGCAGTCAGGTAACAATAATAGGTACATTAATGTCGCATGTACGGACATGTGGCATGACATGTAGGTAGCGTCGGTAGTAGAAAATACATGATGCATCTACTCGTACTCGTAGTGTAGGACAAGTAGATGATTTAAAATCCTTTGTTCCTTTCGAAGCATTGTCCTTGAAGTCAATTGAATAGGAAACCATTACTCACCTTTTGGTTTCGATATTCAATTACCATATTTAACTTTAAAATATTGACTAATATCTTTTATTTTTACCTACCTACTCAAAAATATTTTTTATTATCATTTTAACTAACTTTAAATAAGTATTGTTACCATTTTGCTTTGTTATTCTGTAGTTATGTATGATCTATGGTTTGGATGACTAGCTGCGTCTCACGGATTCACCCGCGTAAGTCCCACTCCCGTGGAAATATTTTGATCAAAAGTGTATATTACTCCTTGATAATGTAGCTTTCTATTGGTAAAAGAAAATTTGAAATCGGTCTAGTAGTTGCGGAGCATTACAAACAAACAAAAAAATCCCCGACGGAAAAAGAGGGGTGTTTGACGTGTCTGTGTGTCTGTCTGTCTGTCTGTCTGTCTGTCTGTCTGTCTGTCTGTGGCATCGTAGCTCACGAACGGGTGAACCGATTTCAATGTATTTTTTTTTGGTTGATAGGTGACTTTTGCGCGAGTGTTCTTAGCTATGTTTGATCAAAATCGGTTCAGCCGTTCATAATATATGTTGGTTGAAGCTCGGAAATAAAAACCGAATGTTTTCAAATATACCCGAGTGAGGTATCATATAAAAAAGCATGACTTTTGCATGTTTAATCAAAATCGGCTTAGCCGTTCAAAGTATATGTAGGGACAAACACGGAAATAAAAACCGAATGTTTTCAAATATACCCGAGTGGGGTATCAAATGAAAGGACATAACTTTTATGACAACATTAAGCATGTTTTATCAAAATCGCTCTTACAAAAAGGGTGAAATAAAAAAATTCTTCCGAGTTAAAACATAACTAAACTTTAAAAAGGCAAAAATAATAAACCGAAAACAAATTTCATGTCTCTGAGTAGGTATGTGGTACCTTACGCGGGAACGTTAGATAGATAGATTCTGTGACACATTCCCGCGTCCCCCGACGCGGTAACGTAAGGTACCACATACCTACTCAGAGACATGAAATTTGTTTTCGGTTTATTATTTTTGCCTTTTTAAAGTTTAGTTATGTTTTTGGAAGATTTTTTAAGTCGGGGGTTTTTTTATTGCATCTCGTTCGTTCCCCTGTCTCCGGGTAAGTTTAGGTATTTTATCTTTAAGGTATAGGTACCTACTGAATACTAACAAAGTGAAAGTACCGATTCATCGCTAATCATCTATTGAAAAGCAGTTGCCAAGTTATACTTATTATTATTTTAGTAAAACGGTATTGTTGACAGCAATAACACTTGATGTATATTTGTTTGTTCTCTTAGTTTTATTGTCGCACGGTTTGCAAATCACTATAAAATTTTATTGTACTTATATACTTGCCTCGTGCTTAACATAAAATTAGATAGGTAAATAACAATAGCGGTAAATTATTTGCACTAAAAATATTGTTAGGTAGGTACATGATTAAAAAATATTATATTCGAATATTGTTTGTATGTATGTGGATATGTCCGCCCCGTACTCCGGCATAAGACTCTGATTTCAATAATCATTTTTAGGGTTCCGTAGGGAAATTGCAAAAACTAAACCCTTATAGATTTTTTATTTGGAAGGTGTAAGTCCCGGGTTGGTCCCATAAAATCTTGGTGATAATCAGATGAGTATCTTCGGAATGTTGAGCAGAATAGCATCCCAGAATGCAGTAATAGAGATATCGGCTCTTAAAGTACTGGTTAATGAAGCACCTAAATCCACCTTCTCATCAACACTCCTCGATTATTAAAGTTATGGTTACAAAAAGTAAGTACACTAATAAAAAGGATGCTATTATGAAGTCGGTTTTATTGTTTTTTTTTGTAGATATTTTAGATGGATTTTAGCATAATGAGGTGTTTCCTATTTTTTCTACATTTCTATATAACTTATACATGTATTTAAACTAAGTTTCACGAAACTGAAAAATCGGCAACACATTCCCTCGACGCGTTCTCGCCAAAAACTCGTGTCTACTCAATGTGTCTAGTTTACAAACATGTAAATTATGAAAAGTAACTACTGATTGACTTTAAAGAGTTTTTTTTTATCTCTTGATTACTTGCTAACTATAACCTACTGTTAATAGTTACGAGTAACCACAGTAGTTTAACTAAACACCTGTCTTGCTAGTGTTTAGTTAGTATATAGGTAACATTTATCACTTTTACACAGTTGTGTGAAGTTAAAATGTTTACCCGAGCCGGCCACGAAGACGTTTTCGTTTGAGGTGAGAGATGTGATGTTGTCACCATTTTTCTGTGAAAATTCTTTATTGTATTTCAATGATTGTATTTCAATCCGTCAAAAATTAGGTTCGGTTAAAAATACTGCTACATGCGTTTCTAGGTATTATTGGTTGTTTTGTAGGTAATAGTTTTCATTGTTACATTTTCCCGGGTCTTAATCGCGTATAATTATTTATTTTCTTACTTCGACGTTTCAACCATGTTACATACAATGGTCTTGGTCTCGAGGGGACTGAGAAAATGTAACTATGTTAAACAAATCGTGTAAATTTAAAAAGTTTATTAGTTTTCATTATTAACAAAAAAAATCTTGTTGATTTTGATAAAAGATATGCAGGCGGAATCGCGTGGTGCAACGGGTCTAATATCTAGGTGTAGGTCTAATAATAGAAAATCAATTTCAAAAAAGGTTCTTGTTATCAAGTTTTTTTTGTTTAGTTTCTGTACCTGTGGCGCAAACGATAGACGCACTCATAATCCTTATAAAAGTTATAAAATGTGTAAATAAGTAAGTAAGTAATCAAGTATGTTTGTTACTCCTTCACGCAATAACTACTCGACCGAGTGCATTGAAACTTGGGATGCAGATAGCTGGAGATCTGAATTAATACATAGGCTACTTTTATTCTGCGGTATTACCATGGAATCGGGACTTACGCGTGTGAAACCGCAGGGCACAGCTAGTTATACTAATTTTAAATCAATTAATAGGTCAAGATCATGTATATCACTTTGGTGACCCATCGCAACCCATGTCGTGTGTTTACCATCTCGTCGACCGCACGCGCACGTTGCACGTCCCACGTCGCGCGTCACGCACGATCGAGACAATCATCACAAAGCACCTCATCTCAATACCATCACGACTGTTAAGGAACACCACAATATGTGGACATCATTATAATAATTAGAATGAAAACATTTATTTCATCTATTTGTTTCTCGTAGATTTCATCCCATAAATGGAAGCTTAGATGGACAAAAATCAAAATTCAAAGTACTTTTATTCATTTGGATATTACAATATATCTTTTTGAATCGTCAGTTATATAATCTACTGTGTCTTCGGAACGCGACCTCCAATGAGAAGAAGACACAAGAAACCGATGGGGTTTTTTTAAAACTAAAACTAAGTTAAAAGCACAGTTTACCTAGTAGTCGGCACCTCAGGGCTTCTGTTGAATTCGTAAAATGTAAAATTCCGCGTTCAAAGTGAAAATTACTATGCTACTTATACTATCAATTCAGGACCGTTTAATTATTTACTCGTATGGCATTTTATAATCGTTCACAATAATTAAGATAACAATACAAACATCCAATGGATAGTGTCATTTTAAGGGAGAACAGATCTGCAGGGCTGCCGAGATATTTAGTGAGCGGGCAATATCAAACTATGTGCTCAAAGTCCTGGGCCTCTACTTTAATTCTACGAACGATAAAACGAAACGATAATTCCAGTAGAAAATCTATCATCCATCCGTCCGAAAATTTTATTTTCTGACGGTTTTTAAGGACGGATGACAGATTTTCTTTCTTTCGTTCGTTCGTTCGTAGAATTAAAGTAACCCTCCTGGATGGCAGCTCCACATATACACTCTGATGACTCCGAGGACCGTTTGACGTTGGATGTAACTTACCTACCCGTTGTCCTACGTGAACGACAACGCGACGACAACGCAACGCGATGAGACGTGACGTGAAACTATCAAATAGTGACTGTGGCCTGTCGTTCTCGCGTCGATCTATCTGTCTGTCTGTCGGCGGAAAACCCAAAAATACCTATTTGGGTTCGGAAAGACCGTGCGCGGTTTACCTGAATGTCATCGTAACTTAGTTTTAATGTGACTGAAAACACAGTTTACCTGGTAGTTAGCGCCTTGGCGCTTCTTTTTTAGGGTTCCGTACCCAAAGGGTAAAATCGGGACCCTATTACTGAGACTTCGCTGTCTGTCCGTCTGTTTCTAATATGCTAAAACTAAAAACACTGGGTGTTTGGTGGAGGGTTAGACAAACTTGGTGGGCGGGATAATCGATCCGTCTTTCTTATTTGGCTGTACCTTATTTGCTTCACGCGACATAATGTCTGTCTTCTACCCGTGCTACTACTCATGAAGCAAATATTTTTCTGCCCATAAAGACGATCGATGGCAAAATGTTAGAACAACTACTGAATTTATTTGTTTAAATAAAAATCATGAATAGAATGAGGTAAGACGCCCGATCTCGCGTCCGGGACACAATAGACGTTAGTACATGCTACATGTAGGTACCTACCTGCCAATATACACATATTCTATGTACCTACGTACATCGGATACTCGACATGAGTAATTATTGGCTTATATACGACATAAGGTAGTACATATAAAGTTTGTATTATTTCTGTAATTCAGTCAATCGTTTGTCGCTTGTTCGGCTTCGGTGGTTCATGTCATGCTACTTTATTATTTGTTTGAAAACTCTGGCGTATAAGTTTTCTTTGATTTATTTTACTCGTAATTGATTCCCTCACGCGGATTAGATTGTGTAATGTCTCGTTATATTTTAAAATAAATAGTGGAATTGTCAATTTAAAGAAAGCCGTGCTCGTTGGATCTATAGTGAAGCATACGGTGGGTCCATTAATCTTAGCGTTTTAGAATATAATGAGTTGTCTGTCTGTCTATATTATTTGAGAATTATTAGAAAGACAATTGTACTTTCACGAAATCATTATGAAATTTTTATTAATTGTTTACCTACATTTAGGGTCCAATCATATTTGGCGGTAAAAAAACTGTAAACAAAAATATCCCAATCGCGAATTAGTATTTATTTGACAATTATTTATGTATTTTTAAGTTTAATTAAGTAATAGTTTTTGTTTTTTTTAAATAAGAAAATCGTGGTGCTACGCTACGACGTAGCTAGGTTTAAATACTGCTACGATGTTATATGTAGGTTAACCTTTATTGATAACGTTTAGTGTAAAATATAAATATTGCACGCAAAAACACACACCGCAATCTAGCCACAAACTAAGCTTTAGGCTTGTACTACTTTTTATACTTTTGTTTGGTTGTAAATATATACATAAATGATAAATAGAAAACACCCAGACCTGAAACAAATATTTATTTTTAAGCATATACTTGCGTTCGGCGGGAATCGAACACACAACCTTTTCGTAAAAGGTCCCGTTTTTACCCTTATCAACATTAAATATATACATAGGTACTTATTTTAGTTTTCAAAGAAAATATTCACAATAAATAGATAGAAAAAATATTTCCAACTAAGTTTTTATCATACTTATACTAGGTACCTACCTACTTAATCTAACTCCGATATTACCACCAAAACTCATCGTCCAAATTCGTCACATTACTAAAACGCATCTTTCTGTTACAGTTGGGTACAATGAACAATCCTGAATTTGTGCGCAAGAGTTTGTATTCAATAACGAACTTCGGCAAAATGCAAAGATAATAACAACACCAAGGAGAAAGTAAGCTTTTATAAAAAGACTAGCCCTGCGGTTGCACCCGCGTATGTCCCGATCCCATAGGACTTTCGGGATCAAAAGTCTATGTTACACTTCGATAATGTAGCTTTTTATTGGTGAAAGAATTTTTGAAGTCGGTCCAGTAGTTTCGGAGCCCATCAAACAAATGTTTTCTCTTTATAATGATAGTACAGATTTTAATTGTATTAACCAGATATGATCAAATATGGTGTTACTAAACAGCTACCGGGACAAGCCCGTCCGACTTGTCCCGTTTGTTATCTCTGGTAGCAGTCGTTAGGTCAAGTTAGAGCAGGGCTTAGAGCGGCCTCTAGACTCGAGGCCCCGCGGCCACCTCACGGGCGCTATCAAATACGTTTTGTATGACTTTGCAAAACTTGAATGAGCAATAAAATAATTGTTTTATTAATTAATACTTTTTTATTCTGACCTAATCTGGACTGGAGGATGGGGGGAACGGTATTTTTTTATGGTTGAAAGGGGACGCGTCTCAAATAAGTTAAAGGTATTATTTTGTTGTTTCTGGTTCTGGGCTTTTTCTATATGTATATACGTAATATATAATATACATACATAATATTATATGTATATTATGTATGTATGTACAAAAATATTATTTAGTATATTCATTGTCTAGTATCGCTGTGTGTAACGTACTGTAATATTTATTTATTTGAATCCGTACCGTGATTGTTCCTTATCACCAGATGGAGGAAGACACAAAGGGCAAGGAGCACAAGGAGTCGAGTCCAGAGAACGCATTCAACCTGGACGGCATCCTGAGCGAGCTGGGCAGCTTCGGGAAGTACCAGGTGCTACTGCTACTGCTGCTGGCCTTCAGGGACTCCTTCCTCGCGATGTGCAACTTTAACTACGTCTTCACCGCCGCCGAGGTCAACTACAGGTGAGGAATTACACTTTTTAGTACATTTTATTTTTGTTATAATGGTAGTAGCGTAGGTATACACTTACAGCCGAATACAGAAACGCCACTTAAAATTTGAGGCGTACTTAAATTATTGAGCAGCTTCTAAATTTAAAAATAATATGGGAATTTATGAGTTTGAGAGGTGCTTAGTTGTTTAAGTAGAACTCAAATTTTGAGTTGCGTTTCTGTATTCAGCCGTTAGTGACATAAGTCTATTGAGATATTATGTACCTACTGGAGGTGATGTTTACGCGATATAAATATTTAAAAAAACGGTCAATTCGTTTGGCCTCTGGAATATTCTGACTTCGTTGTTTCCGAAGCGCCACACAGAAGCAATGCAGAAGTTACTATTTCTTTAATTGATAACAAAAACAAAAACAAAAAATTGATAACAAATGAAACAAATATGACATGTAAATGTATAGTTAAATAGAAAGTGAAAACACCTACCTACCTGTTAATAAGAACAACAAGAAAACTGTATCATTGTTCAATTGAATGAATCACATGCGTAGGTATTGTTCTTTCACATGTTACTTACTTATATAATAATGAAACTGTTTACGTTTAACCTTAAGCTGCAGTTTATTACATAGTAGAAGGTTAAGCAACACGGCGCTCGCGCTGGTCAAAATATACACACGAACGCATTGAGAAACTCAAATCCTCTTTTTAAAGATTTTGGGATAATTTAGGGTTTCGTACCTGGAGTGGAAAAACGGGACCTTATTTAATAATAGGATGTCCGCTGTCCGGCTGTCTGTTTGACTGTCTTTCTGTAACCCGGCTGTATCCCATGAACCGTGATAGCTAGACAGTTAAAACTTTTACAGACGATGTCGGTATTTCTGTTGCCGCTATATTTTTTTCAAGTTAAGGGTCAATTCACACGTACCACAACCACACCACAGCCACAACCACACCACAACGACGCCACGTGGTCGGGCGTATATTTTGTATTGAAAATGAATATTACAATTCACACGTACCACATTTTGCCGTTGTTTATCGACCACCTGTGTAATACGACCACATCGCAACCACATCGCGACGGCAACGCCACCACCGGCGGCGGCACCGCGGCCACATCGCCACGACATGACAGGGTCAATTCACACGTACCACAACCACACCACATCGACATTTTGTCGGTACCACAACGCAACTGCAAAAAGTCGCTGCGACACTATTCACACGTAACCACAGCTTGACCACATTTTGTCGCTGCGACGTGGTGTGGTTGTGGTACGTGTGAATTGACCCTAACAGTGTAATGAAAAAATCATTGACACAATGAATGTATATAAATCCAGTAATATAAGCAAAACCGGCTGGTATGTAATGACGACAATGTTGCCATATAGCCACTTTACAATGTTAAACAATTTCACTTTGTTAGCATAATATAACATCCATGTAACGTCCAATCGTACAATAACATTCGGCGAAAACCGCGACCAGAGAAAGGTGAAAATTACAGGTATAGGTACATAAACACAGTACAGGAAATTTGATACGTTTGTTATTAATTAATATTCCACGCTGTTACGGCGCAACCTAGCTCTAGACTAAGCATTAGGGTTGTACCATTCAACAAAATAATACTACATAATATTATACTTTTTTTTTGGAATACGGTAGGACCGTTGATGATTTTGTCGACTTTTGTTACAGTTTCGATCGTCCTTTGTTTCCGTTTCGATTTTCTTTTTATTAGGTATGTTGTTGTCTTTAGTTTGGTTTAGTTTAGTTTCGAATTAAATGGGCTTCAAAAATGTTGTATTGTATTTGGTTTATGTTTCCAACTTTACTTCTAGCCTCTAGCGTTGTAGGAATCTGCAATAATGGAATTCAGTATAAAAAATATACACCTCAAACAGCCTTTACTCTATCCTTTGGGAGATAGCTCAGCTGTGAAGACATAGAAACCTTAGAGACCTTCTAAAGACCATCAGGTCGAATCTTGTTCAACTAGCGTCTTCTTTCTTCTAGATGAGCATAGACAATTTAGACTATATCATCAGTAACCATCAGGTGGGATAGTGTTCCAACGTTCATCTATCTTGTTTAAAATAAAAGGGACCATTAGACCTCAGTATATGGTTTTAATTTCAACTCGATACTTCCGCGCTTTTCCAAATAAAGAGCCTCGGCCCTCGACAGACAGACGGACGGACGGACGGATAGCAAGGTGATCTTATAAGGGTTCCTTTTATTACGCCGAGAAAGCAACTACTAGGTAAACTGTGGTATTCTAGAATAATGTTGTATTGTGATGTGTTTTATGTAATGTTGTTGTAAAACGTGTGAGAGTAACACATGCGTGACGCAATGTAATGGCGCCGATAAATATGTTACGTGGATTATTGTGCATTTCATTGGGAATTTCTATGTTCTTATAAGAAATATGTCACAGAGAAAATCACGTCTGTAACTACTGCCACGGTCAAAATAAAATTAATAAATTCTGTAAACAACACACAGCGCCTTCTAGGCCCATGGTAAGCTACTAAGCTTGTGTCACGGTGACCAGACAACGGATATAATACTTATATTTATTTTTCTTATGTAAATACAAATAAAATGTTTCTTATTTGGGGTTGCTAGGTTTCTCTTCTTGTTCCTACTCATTTCCCACATTATTTGGGGTCGGTACATCTAAGTCTACATTGACCATACCTACTTCAAATAGATTTGGCAAACGTTTTACATTTGCCTGATACCAACCAACCCTCCCCGGGGTCAAGTAGTTTACTCGCCACTTCACGGTGAGAACTCCAGGTTGACAAATTTCCCATTCCTTAGCCGCCTTTTACGACACCAACGGGTAAAGATGCCGGCAGGGTTGCCAACTCATTATCTTAGGTGGGTGCTAAATGACATCTCAAATAGTGCTAGATTGATAAAAATAATAAAAATAGTGCTAGTTTTTAGATATCAATTTAAAATTGATTAAAATAAAAATATAAAATTGTTTTTTTTAATCCGAATGCTGCTTAATTTCAAATATTCTCGCATTAAATTCTGTTTTGCAAAATACACACATTGCTTTCAAACCATCTCCACGCAGACGTCTAAGCCACTTTTTGTATTTTGAATCGTTCTCCCTTTTCTGTAATTTTGAACATAACTCACTTTTTTGCTTAAAGGAATATAAATTTTTGTAGGTTTTATAATTCAGAATGTCGGCTGTTTAGTGCTAAATTAAGTGCTAGGTGCTGAATGTTAAATTACAGTGCTGGGATTGCGAAAATAGTGCCAAATCTCGCACCGAGAGTGCTAAGTTGGTAACCCTGGATGCCGGGGCTTCATGGGGCTACTCTTTTTCATATCCCAATTGAAACATTTTCAGATGTGAAATCCCGGAATGCGAAGGGTCAAACTTCACGTCATGGGGCAACTACACATTCTCAAACGACACAGAGAAATGCTTCCGAATGGCTCCTCGGTCCGACCCACCTCTACCATATAACTCTACCGAGCGGAACGATACTGCAGCGATGGTGTCGCTCGCTTGCGCGCCGGAAAACTTTCATAGTGAGAGGACCGTCCGCTGCGAGAAGATTGTATATGAAGACTACAATAGTATTGTTGCCGAGGTAACTGATGTCTACTTGCTATTATGTTTATTGCAGGTTGGTTAACTAAAGCTCAACAGAACTTTGAATTAAAAAATGATTTTTTGAAACTCATAATGATTACAAATAAATATCTAACGTTACCCCTCAAGATAGAGAAGATGAGAGAAAAAAATATCCACCATTTTACATATTGGGTGTCATCAATATGTATTCCATAACCAAAGTTACAGCTTTCTAGTAATTGCGTCTTTGAGCTAGGCCGCAGACAGACGGACATGACGAAATTAGGGTTTACTGTTGACTGTGAAAACCTAAAAAATCTTACGTAAAATGTTGTATGAAATGTGTAACTCACCGAATCAGCTCATTTTGTAGGTATGTATACCTACAAAATGAGCTGCAAAATAAACACGGATAGGTATTTCTAATGTTTAAAATACTTATTAAAACATTACGGTTGTATTAATGCTTAGTCAATTGATTAACTAGCATTTCACTTGCTTATAAACGGTTCATTTTGAAAAACATCTTTGTTTTCTATATAAACACGTGCACTTGATGAATCACATGCATTACACGTGAATATTTAATCTTTCATGAAAGTTTCCTAAATTCGTAAAGTTTTCCAACTTCAATGTTTAATAAGAGATGTAACATATGCCTAAATTCTGGTATTTGTCCCAAATCTGCTCTCAAAATCGTGTCTCAATAGTGTCGATAGAATAGTGAGAGCAGACTTGGTACCATAAACAAATATCTGCTGATTTATTCTCCGAGTAGAATTTATTGAACCCGTTACATACTTGGTCGCCTACTGCGCCTCATGGGTGTTGCCTCAATCGTAATATGCTAAGAAAATGCGGTCAAAGTCATAGTCCTACAGCAATCACAAAAGAATCTAGTCATGATGAGACTGGCCTCCAGTGTGGTAGCACCCACGTGGTGTCATGCGTGACTCTGAACGACTGTAATCAGTCAAGTTCAGGGCTCTGTGCAAATTGTTAACTAAACATGACGATTACCGAGCTCACCTGACCATAGCCCGCACAATACCGTCGTAATGAATTGCTGTTGGCGCACGGTCTCGCGATTATCATTGATAACTGCTGTGTTTTAGGCTATAAGTAATCGTCATTTTTTGGAGGTATTAGACCATGTGATTGCGCTGAAATTATTTTGCTGCTATCTGAATTTTTCTGCAGGGAAAAGGTCATTAAAAACTCTCACCATAATGGAATTTTATATGATCTTTGGAGTCCATGGGAGCTCCATAATATGTAGGGAGAGAGTTTTAATGACCTTTTACCCGAATTTTTATTTGATTTTTAAAGGAATGAAAGGAATCAGATTTAAAGGATAACAAACGCACATTTTATTTAAGTATTTTCAATATAATTCCAGTTCGACCTCGGTTGTGAGCCATGGAAGGCGCCTATGGTCGGAACAGTCCATAATATGGGTTTGGTCTTCTCGTTCGTACTCTCAGGATTTGTTTCTGATAAGTAAGTTGAGGATGTGGCCGTTTACATACTACTTGCTTTTAAATCCTGTGGTTTTCTACTCAATTCTCCTAGATCTCCCTTAACAGATCCGCGAAAAGAATTCAGAGGGATTTTACTTGCAGATAATTTTCATAACCATGGTGCTTAGTTCGACTTATTTATTTCCAGATACGGTCGCAAAGTGATCATAGTAGGTACTCCATTGGTGGTGGGGGTGATGGGACTTATCAAGTCTTTCTCTGTCAACTACTGGATGCTACTGGTTTTTGAGTTCCTCGAGACGGCCCTCGGATATGGGAACGCTTCTTTGATCTTATGTAAGTTATTTTGATGTAGTAGTCAAGTAGGTATCTAATTTCAGTCTGAGTATTTTGCGTTACATTCTGAGTTCTAAGTAAATTTACCTGAGAAATACTTCCCAACACATACATGCGCAAAAGCATGAAAAGTGCTACTTAATTGTTTCTTAAGGATCGCTTTAAAAAGTGTAAAAAAGAAAGGCATGTGCAATAGCTTGCTCGAAGCTGTATCAGGCGCATTTCCAGTAATCAATTAGGTGTATAAATGTTGTATTAACATCAACAGCTCTCGAAACCGTAAGCCACAAGCGTCGCGTCGTCTTTTCTTGTCTCGGGGACATTCTCTCCAGCTTCGGAGCGGCGTTCTTCGGCCTCATAGCGTGGAAGGTGCCGTACTGGCGCCACATGATACGAGCGATCTACGCGCCGCTGCTCGTCGTGGTCTTCTATATATTTCTCGTGGATGAAGGAGTCAGATGGCTGCTTGCTCACAATAAGAAGGATGAAGCTATCAGAGTCTTAAATAAAGTGGCCAAGATAAATAATATTACGTTGTCAAATAAGGCGAAGACGATGCTGAATAAGATATGTGAGGAACGAAGTAAATCTGCGATGGTGAGTGTCATAGAACGTTCGAAATCTATTTTACATCCGATTTATAATAAATTCATCCCTTGGATGTTCCTAAGTCGCCCCTAAGTGTCCCCATCCATAAGTCGATGAGACCGACATTGTATTTAGGTAACTTAATCTGTACGAATTAACCCAATTTTTATCATACTTATTTCTTTTACGTAAATATCTGTCAGTATGCTCTTTAAAACTCGCTAAATAACTGTAAATATGTTTTGTATACAGTGAATGTATCGTCGGCCTAGTAACCGAGTCTTCAAGGTTTTAGCAAATAATGAGATTATCAGGACATTTATTACCTAGCTTGAGGTTTTAAGATCGGGTACCTTTTCTTTATTGAGGCAGAATCCTTTTACAATCAAAATATATAGGAGAAAGTTTTGCAAAAAGCCGTTACTGATTGCGCGGAACATTCTAGAGATAGTTGGAGATCTGGAATAGCATAAAGACTACTTTTTATCCCACTATTCCCACTGTATCGAGCCTTACACGAACTTGTATACAGACTACTACGGGGTAGTATCCGTTGCCTTTATTTATTAATTTACTTGTGTCTTCCTGTAGCTGGGTCACCCACAGCCGACGGAGAAGAATCAGATCCTAGCGGTGCTCCGCTCCAAGACCATAATGCTGCGCATGATGCTGATCGCGGCAATCTTCGTCTGCTGCAACTTAATCTTCAACGGGACCATCGTCAACTCTACCTCCATTTCAGGTTATTATAGCTTTTGGGTTACGTTGTTTTTTTGTGTTGAAGTGGGTATTGTTCAATTTGTTATGAATATTATTCCAAAATAACTAGAAGCTCCTTAATCTACGAGGGAAAACTTTTCTTTCAGCAAAATCTAATAGAAGTATCGGTTCCGCTCACTTTGAATATTACTTAAATTATCCTAAACGCCGTAATAGAAACTGAAAAGTAGGGATATGGTAGGGATGATATTAGGATAGGTGTGTATTCAAACGCTTCTGAACGAATTAAATTCCCTCGAATTCATAAAATGAGCGGTTACAATTGATATCTATTGGATTTTATTAATGGATCTCTATTTAGAATCTTATAATAATTATTTAATTAACACAGTGTCATAATCTATCCTCCAGGCAACAAGTATATCAACTTCTCAGCGATGCTGCTAGTCTCGGTCCCCACGAGAGTCATCACAGCGCTCACTCTCACCAGGTTCGGGAGGAAAGCGCCGATCTCCACCGCGTACACCCTCTGTGCCATCTTTTTTATTATCTCAGCGTTTGTGCCTCAATGTGAGTTAGTCAAAAATACTCATTCGTATTTCGATTCGTAGCCTGGTGCCATAAGGTTGCCACCAGGCCATGTCTCGTTGCGGTGCCATTTTCTATTTATTTTCTAACTAAACTGAATGTTTTCAGCGGTACCGTGGGCATCGTTGGTATTGTACCTGGCGGGCATGATGTGCAGCAGCTACGGCATGTTCAGCGTGACCGTGGTCGCGATGGAGATCTTCCCGACGACGTCTCGCAACTCGCTCACAAACATCGCGAACACCGCCGGCCGGCTCGGCTCTGTGCTGGCGCCGCAGACGCCGCTCTTGGTATGTGACATGTGCACAGTATTCTTAGTTGGTTGCGATAAAAGTGTACCCTAGCTCTTTCTTTTCGACCACGACTTGACTTACTCTGGTTATTTACAGACTTTCGATCGAATGTACCATACAATAGATGAAAAAGTATCTCCGTCTCGCTCAACGCGACTAAATAACCCAATGACAAGCGTATCATTGTCGATCATCGGTATCGGACCGAAGGGTTTTAGTGCTTTAGTAGTAAATATAAAACAGGTGAAATGGATATTCTGAAAGTTGCTGCAGTAGGAGTTAACCGCCTTGTACTAGCAGCTAGTAATACACCTGCTTTATAAGCAGGAGGTGCGAGTTCAAATCTTGATACATTTTGATATATTTTTTGTAAAACTGATAGATTCTTATTATTTTTTTCATTTGTGTTCTGCGCAGTCCAGCAATCTGTATTATACATTTAACTGGACTTTTGGGTGGTCCGGTCCGACCTGGTAACATGACCATTTTATTTTTATAAAGATCATCTAATGACTTCTTTATATATCTTGATTCTTAATAGGGGGTTTCCTCTTGAGGTTCAAAACCCTAAAAATAAAACCCACCATGGTTAACACCACCACACTACAGGTCGTTTCAATAAAATGTAGACTACGATCAACGTGAATCTTTCTCCACCTACAGAAGCAGTACATGTTCGGTCTCCCGAGCATAGTGTTCGGTCTGGTGGCGCTCGGCCCCGCCGGCCTGGCGCTGCTGCTGCCGGACACCAGCGGCATCCCGCTCCCGGACCACGTGGAACAAGCTGAGCAACTCGACGCCGTCGAGGACACTGACAGCACCGAGGGCAGTGAGGAACATCAGCACCCGACGCCCGCGCCGGTTGTGCTCACCGTCAAATAGTGATCCATACAAGATTTAGCACGTATCAAAGACTTAAGTGAAATGTGACATGGCCAAAACTCTTATTCAGGTACTGTTGACCTGAACAACGTTGAGTTACGTGGAAAACATCATGTGGCAGGACCTAGTAAAACAGTGTGACTTTATAGTGCGAAATCAGCGTTAAAATCTGTGTGACTAATTTTAGGGCCAGGCTATGATTTTATAAAGTGATATTTTGTGCCAGTGATAAAGATTAATTTTATAGAAGACAGTACTTAAATTCTTATAAGTTGCTGAAGCTTTTATCTAGAATATCAAGACTTTCTGTGTACGGACTCGTCATGTGTAACTTAAGGATAGATCTGACGTACATATTTATACTTGCCTTATTATATTAATAAATTATTAACGGCCGAATAGAGAAACGCTACTTAGAATTTATTTATTGAGCAGTTTCTAAGTTCTAAATTAGTATGGATTTTTTTTTGGTTAGTAGTTTAAAAGTATTTTTTTAAATTTTAAGCAGCTTTTCAGTATTTGGCCGTAACTGTAGGACGGTAGATAATAACTCAAACTAAAGTAACGAATTTTCTAAATGTTTACTGTAAAATAACTAGTTATGATAAGTTTTACAATTTTTATTGTTTGTGTGATATTAATAAAAGGATTAAAATGTAAATAATTACACGCGACGTGAAATCTCGTGTCTGTTGCAAATAAAGACAGCACGCAGCGCCTTTTTCCTAACACTACTCTGGCGCATCTTACTTTCTTCTGTACCTAATTATAGATTTAAAAATTATATTTTAATATTTTCTTTATGAGAGATACAGTTTCATATCCAATCGTCAATGGTCGTTGTCTTATTTCGACTGACGCGCAACGATTAATCCTCGAGACCTGATAAGTGGAACCCAATGACGATTACTTAGTCGGTGGTGTAGTCACCTACTTTCTCATTTGATCCTATAACGGTTTTTATGGTTTTTGTTAAGGTCTGTTTTAATATGTTCTGTGAAAAAGGTAGTTTAGGAGATTGTGCAAGCAATTCTGTAGAATCTCAAACCTCTTAACCCTCCTCAGTGTAAGTTTTACAATCGCTCCGGTTTCGCGGCAAAAGCAAAAACCTCCGTTTTTTATTTCGACCGTATTTTGTTTTAGTTATGGTCGTCTTTTGTTTCTATTTCTATCGTAACATACTGTGGTAACATGGAGTCACCTAGGTATACGACGGATGCTTGTAGCATGTATTCACCCGAAAATCATTGGGGTAACAAAAAGTGTTTTTTGTTTACCTAGATGATTTGCCTTTAGGTGAAAGAAGTAAACTACTCTGATTAACTCTACTGCAAAAAGAAACAAATAGCTACTTACACTTAGAACTGATTTACATCAGTAACATAAGTCAATGACTTAGAATTTTATAATTCAGCCACTGACCAAATACGAAATCAGAAGTCAGCCACTGATCCGATGTTCATCAGGTTTTAGATCTTTTATTATTCAAAGTCAAAGGATTTTGCGTAGGTAGAATAACATGCCTTTATTATTCTACCTACGCAAAATCCTTTGACAATAAACAGTTCTATGAAGGAACAGTAGTATTTTCTTGTTTGACGTCATGGCAGCCGATAGCCTCTGCCTCCGCCATGGTGTCCGGCATTTTAGCCCCGAGGGTCTCCGGCTGCGTCAGCACCAACACACCAGATATCATGCCCATGGTGCCGAACAACACTGCCGGCATTCCCTCCCAGTACTCCGCCTGTAAAACAAATGTTATCATCATTTGGTTTATCTTTTAAGATTTAGTACCATCTTCAGCTGCAATTTTGAATTGTTAAAAGTTGAAGCCCGTTCAGTCTTATAGGTCCTGACACACCCCTCTGCCTACCATGAGCATTAAGTTTAATTTGTCTTTATGTTTATTATTATGGTACAGACTGTTGGGAGCGTGGACTGCAGATTTTGCTGTTTGGCTGGAGATTGTCTGCTGCTATGGAGACTCTAATTGAAACACCTTTTGTGGCACTTACTGGTTTCTATATTTTTCACTTTTGAACACAATACAATCTACAAGAAATTAAATATTAAAAGAAAATTATTGTTGGTGTTTCCAACACAGACAAGAAGGTTGTAACTTACGAGTACTGGAGTGAGCGGTGCGACAATGTGTCCGATCCTGCCGATCATGGAGGAGAAGGCAAGCAGTGAGTGTCGGTACTGCGTCGGGTAGAGCTCCGACGTGTACAGGTATAACGCAGCGAATACCACCGATATACCGAATTTGCCGAACAGGAACACCATCAGGCGGATCGAAGTGTAATCTGCACAACAAATCGCATGTGACTAAAATGATTAACTATAAAACGTGTAAGACTTCAGGAGGGTTACTGCGGTTCATTTCGATACGACATCGATACTGTCATACGATGATTCTACTGTCACATTCGGATAGTAGGATGACAGTAGAACCATCGTTATGACAGTATTTCAAAAATATGTTATAGAATCATGTTGACGACCTCTGTGGCGCGTCGTGCGAAAGCGCGACTGCAATACAGAAGGTTGTGGGTGCGATTCCCGCCGGGTGCAAGTATTTATGCTTAATAAAAAAAATAAAGTTTAAAAAACTAAAACCCGACTACGAATATAAAAAAGAGGGTCTAAAAAATAAAGTTTGAAAAACTAAAACTCGACTTCGTAAATAAATAAAAAATGGGGGTCTAAAAAGGGCAAAACAAGAAGATAATTATTTAGATTGAAATCCAGAAATGCATTGGTACAAAAACTTATAACACCCCTCTTTTTCCGTCGGGGGTTAAAAATGGTCAAGGTACAGCCGTGGTCGTACCTACTGTATATATCTAGTGCCTACTATGTCTGTATTTATAGAGGTATTATTCCTATCACCCACATAATGATAGTTGGTATACAGTAGGTACGACCACGGCTGTACCTTGACCATTTTTAACCCCCGACGGAAAAAGAGGGGTGTTATAAGTTTTTGTACCAATGCATTTCTGGATTTCAATCTAAATAATTATCTTCTTGTTTTGCCCTTTTTAGACCCCCATTTTTTATTTATTTACGAAGTCGAGTTTTAGTTTTTCAAACTTTATTTTTTAGACCCTCTTTTTTATATTCGTAGTCGGGTTTTAGTTTTTTAAACTTTATTTTTTTTATTTAATACTTTTCTGATTCCTGATCGGGTATTTATATATTATATATTATATTATATATACCATCTAATACCTACTCAAACGTAATGTTGGTTTGTTATTAACTTATTGTGCAACTTTATTACGGACCACGCGAGCTGTACGACCGCAATATTATACATATTTTGACTTAAACAAAACGATATATATAGATATATATATATTTTTAAAATGTGCTCGACAAGACCTTTCTTTTGATACCTAACATGCGGTGATTATATTAATTTTATTTTTTTCGAGGGTAGAATCTGAGGTTTAAATTCCGTCATATAATATTTTGATAAAATGTATATACCCTACAACATCCGGCCTATTATTACGAATCTATTGACCCCTCATTCATTAAAATCGGTTCAGTAGTTTAGGCGCTACGGTGGAACATACAAACATACATACATACATACATAGACTGCCAAAAACATTACCCTTCCTTTTGGCTTCGCCGTAGTCGGGTAAAAATAAATATTTGTGTCTGGTCTGGGTGTCCCTCTATGTATAATATGTATGTATTTACAAAAGAAAAATAAATATAAGTATTATATCCGTTGTCTAGTCACCGTAACACAAGCTTAGTCGCTTACCACGGGGCTAGATGGCGCTGTGTGTTGTTCACAGAATTTATTTATTATTGTTTATTATTTAGTGATAATTTATAATCTAAAATAAGATATTAACGTTAAAATTGTTTAATTACCTATGAGCTGACGTCGCAAAAAATCTATGAATAAATTAGGCATTATTTCAGTTCAATTGAACTTGTTCGACACTTGAAGTATCTATCTACGCAGCTAGATAGGGAGGCAGATAAACAACAATAACGATGTTGTTGCAAAGATAAAGGTTAAAGAACTCCTCGATTTACCGACAGTTAATCAATTGTTGATTAGGTCTGTGTAGATCCCAGCAGTACGAGTACCAATATGTTAGTACTCGTATTAATAGACTTCATACGAGCCGAGGCCGAGCTTATCTGCCGAAGGCTGCATGTCATGTCTTTGGTGCCGACAACCTTCTTAACTTCTAGCTTTGTTATAACGTGATAGTAAGTAACAGCTACAAACTCACCTCTTGGTGACTCAATATGTGACATAAAAGCAAACGCAAAGTTACAGGCGGCGCTGAAGAAAAATCCGGTGAAAAGAGTAGGCTTTCTTCCAATCCTGTCCATAATTAGCAAGCAGAAGAAAGACCCTGGGATTTCGATGGCGCAGACCAGGATGTAGTTTAAATGCATTGCGTCTGAGAGCATAGTAGAGTTGATGGAGAGGCCGTAGTAGACGAAGGTGGTGGCGATCCACCAGATGGGAGTGGTGCAGACGCGACGGAGCATCACCCGAGACTTGAGAATGGTTACAACAAGACTAGTATCACCATCACCCTGAAATTAATATCAATAATTATTCAGTAATGTAACACAAATTAAAAAAGGTTTATTAAGCTATCTAGCTTACCTTAGCTCCGTCTGGTAAATTGGCTGGATTGAGCAACGCTTCCAAAGATTTCTCACTAATTTGTTTTTTATTGACTTTGGCGACTTTCCGCAGCACTCTCCTAGCTTCCTCAAACATGCCCTTAGACAGCAACCACCTGACGCTCTCGTGAAGAAGCCAGTAGTACAAGACGAGGAGGCAGCAGGGTATGTGGAGTACTAGTATAAAAAATCTCCAAGGTGGGACCAACCAGGATATGAAGCCGAGGAGGATTTGGCCCACAGAAAACATTGAAGCAGTGGTCGCGCTTGCTAATACTCTATATTTTGGTCCTACCAATTCAGCAGCTGCAACCAAATTTGATGGGTTAATTTAGACATTCAGTTATAGCCGGATATCGTCAAATGAGTCCCTATTCTAACACTACACCGGTCATTACACCTGAAACTTCGTGTGTATCAGGATGGCGGGTTATGTCTTAAAATCGTAAAGTTATATACATGAGAGGAATGTACTAGCAATGTACTGAATGTACCTAAAATTTGGAGCAATGTACTATTTCAGGGTCAAAGTTATATAAGAAAAAAGATACACCCGCCAACCTGACGTCAGGTTGGCGGGTGTATGTTGATTTTGAACCAATTAGACACTTCTGGAAGTGGAATAAACTGCCAAAGAAATGTACGAGGAATGTACTCTCACGTATTAAAAACCCAACCCAATATAGCGAAAGGTTACAGAGATAACATCAAAAGAAAATAATACAGTTTTAAAATATATTATAATGTCGTCGAGATAAACCAAAAGAAAAACGAATTTCAAAACTCAGACAACAAATAACATCAGCACAAGAATTTAAGTGGCGTAACGTGTTGACGTGAATAAAAAGAAGGTAAATGATGGAAACTTTCATAAAAATGACTGCCAGAAAATGAATATTTTCATAATCATTCATAATCATGGTTTTTGCCGATGGCCATCACGCCTTGAGTTGCGGGCGGTGTGTGGGTCGTTTTCCGCGACATCACGCCCTTAATGACACAATACGCAGGGCTTTAATCTCCTCAAACATTCCTTGTCCAGAGACGTGCGTTCGAGCCTCGCTGCGAGTCAAAGTTTTAAAGATGTATTTTTCCTTAAAAATATTTCTACACGTAACGTAATTACGTAACGTAACGTAATAGCTAGGCCGAGTTTCGAAATTCGTTTTTCTTTTGGTTTATATCGACGACATTTTAATATTTTTTTAAACTGTATTATTTTCTTTTGATGTTATCTCTGTAACCTTTCGCTACATTGGGTTGGGTTTTTAATACGTGAGAGTACATTCCTCGTACATTTCTTTGGCAGTTTATTCCACTTCCAGAAGTGTCTAATTGGTTCAAAATAAACATACACCCGCCAACGTGACGTCAGGTTGGCGGGTGTATCTTATTTCTTATATAACTTTGGCCCTGAAATAGTACATTGCTCCAAATTTTAGGTACATTCAGTACATTGCTAGTACATTCCCCTCATGTGTATAACTTTACGATTTTAAGACGTAAACCCGCCATCCTGATACACACGAAACTTCTTGTAGTAGACGAGTTTTTCTGACGGGGTCGGCACCTATATAAAAAAGTCGGAGGATTTTCGTATGTCTCCAGCTCCACCTTACACGCAATTTCAGGCCTTATATTATAATAATTAAGATAGGATAGTTGTATTTACCAAAGACATAGGAAGTACTATAAGTTCCAGCACCAAAAGTACTCTGTAAGATTTGCAATGCCAGATACATAGGGTAGTTAATCGAGAACGCTCTGACGAGTCCGAAGATAGCCATGTTCGTGACGCTGATGGTGAGAGCCACTCGTCGCCCGTAGCGGTCTGAGATGAACCCGATAAAGGGGAGCACTAGTAAAGTTCCAATACTGTTCATGGTACCAGCCAACGCTCGCAGCCATTCTTGGCAACCCAGGTCGAACTGAGAACATATTTTTAATATACTGTTAGTAAAAATAGTAAACCGTTAAATAACTGACAGTTAGATAGATAACTGACGAATCCAATCCATTAATCACGGTTTTTACCGTATCTTCAACGAAAAAGGATTAGCTCTCGATTTTCGTTGGCCTAATGGATGTGCAAAATATAAAGTGAACTTACTTCATAAACGACAGTAGTTGTGCTAGCATAGGCAAACGCCTCACACTCCTTGAGTTCGTCGGTGAACATCGTCGGCGGGCAATGGACCTGGCTTCCGTTGATTCCGGGCACTGGCACGTACCGCCTGCAGCTCGAGAGCCCCGACGTGGACGACGGCGACAATGGTACAGCGTTCGGAAGCCATCTTGGTTTAAAGTTATGGGCGTACTTTTTGTTGTCTCCACATTCGGGTATTTGACATCTGGCGATGACCAAAGTTTTAAATATTTCAATTATTTACAAGTGCGTAAGTTAGCAGAAAACGTGCAGATTTTTTATTATTATTTGGATGAAATCCTATTAAACGATATAAAATACAACTGTTAGCTGTGATTCGATCAGGTAAATCTGTTTGTTTATATCTTGCAGTTTGATATCATAGAAATATGTTTAAAGATGATGATGATTTTATAGTATAGTTATTTGGAAGAATGTGATACAATACAAAGTAGCTGTAATTTGATCAAGTAGGTAAGTCTGTCTAATAAAGTGAGTTAAATTATTCATTTTTAAATACTTTACCTGTGTGGAATAGCAGCTGCTGAGAAAACGAACTCGCTCATAAAAGCCGAGGCCATGATGGGCAGTGAGACCAGTAGAATGCTGTACACCTGGAACTTGCCGAACTGACCCACTTCGTTCTCCAGAATATAATCCAGGTCTATTACTTTCGACCTTTCAGATTCTTTAGCCTTAGTCGTAGTGTCGCGAGTACTTTCAGTGTCTGAACTATTTCGTTCGACGCTACTTTTCCTCCGTTCGACCATGTTGATGCAAAACCCTACAATTTCCAAACCCACACTTGACGCCAGATACAGATGTAGGTACCTATAGCGATGGCTTAAGCCTGCTGTGAATTGTTGGCAATGTTTATTTTCCTGCGAGGCAAAATACGGCTCTTCACAACGCCAGTAGCATGAGAACTTAGTAAAAATAAGCTTAAATAGGTAAATATCGAACCGAAATTGGTTATTGTGTTCAATGAATAGATACTGCAGTTAATCACAAATAATTTAGGTATGATAAACGATATTAATAAGAGCGTTATCTGCAACTGATTCCATGATTGATGGCCAGGATTTAACTGCGGTTATTCATAGATTGTTGTGGTACTTAGGTAGAGGGCACGCGTACTGCCATAGGTATTTAAGCTGAACGGAGAAGAACCGAGTACCCTTTGTCAGTTCTACGCGAAATGCTACTGCCTTTATTTTTTATTGATTCTTTATTGAAAGGCCCAAGAAAGTAAAAGTCACAGACGTTCTAAAGAAAATTTGCTTGAGAGTGACTTCCTATGACGGTTACCTATTTGACTTCTACACCCAATGATAAAATTTGTGGTAAATAAAAATGTAGAATGTTACAGTTTTTATTGAGAAACCTTGTCCTTTTAGCTATAAAAAGCAGTCATTCGTTTTATAAATTAACCTTTTAAAGAAATTGAAAATAACGTATAGAACCGCAGCGCCGCGACTTATCGTAATATATTTATTCTCGTTTGCCATTCCCGTGCGAGATATTATTAGGGATTACGTGCAATTTAGAGCTACGCAATCGTTATTCGTACTAACTACTAAGTCTTATGTATCTATGTTTCAGGCCACTTGATAAAAATAATTAATAATGTATGTCAAGGTCCTAACGCACGAGGTTTGGACTTATAAAGTTGCCCGTAGCAAATATTGCCAATGGTGTGCAGAAACTTCTACACTAAAGAAGTAATGTACACTGTTTGCTTTCCAAGAGCAATAAAATTAAATTACTTAACATAATCGGACGTCTGGTATCAAGATGGCATTATAAAAAAAGAAATTAAGACCGCAGGCACAGGATCGCAAGAGAAAAGCTTAATAATTGTAGGCAGAGGGGTGGCACAGACTGAGAAATGCTTCCCAACGTCCTAGCTCGGGATTATTTTGCGCATTAGAATCGGAATTTACTGCCCAGCAGTGGGTAGAAACAAGCTGATGGTGATGATAATAATATGGACAACATTATTAGGCACGGTTATATCTGATAGCAGTTGTTAAGTCAAGTTACAAGCCTTAGGGCGACCTGAAAACACTAACCCTGGGTGAGTCACACCACTATGCGACAAGAAGAAGAATTCCAGGATCCGTTAACACCTTGAAAATTCACCAATAATCTAAAATGAAGAAGATTATTTGAATAAAATTATTCTCTGTCACTCGCTACTTGAACACAGATATCGTTCGTACTTTTCTATTTATTGTTTAGTATTACATGATTTTTGATATTTAGAGGCTCTGGAAATTACTCAAAATACAATAAACACGATAGATCCGTTAATATTGTTTTATTATGATTATATTTCTTTTTATTTTAAATCAGTTCTAAACTTTTTTCTTATTCTAAAGGTATTCTATCACGGTCACCATAATATCAGCGGTTCGCTCCGAACGAGCATCACTATGTCTTCTTGTTAACATATGACTCTGGTCTGCCGATGGCTTCTGCCTCTGCCAGTGTGTCCGGCATCTTCGTCCCGAGGGTCTCCGGTTGAGTCAACACCAGCACACCTGATATGAAACCCATAGTGCCGAACATCACTGATGGGATACCTTCCCAATATTCCGCCTGGAAAGAGAAATTAGTTTAATAGAGAGCTCATGAAGAGTCGCTACATGCAGATCGCTCGTTTTAAAAATTTAAAGGGAGGCATAATATATTCAATAATGAAAGTATGACTGGCATAATAATGATAATGATGATGATAATGAGATGGTATGGCTGTCCAACATAGTTCATATACCGCAGGACATGAAGAGAAAATAATACAAAATATACTTACAAGTACAGGAGTGAGGGGTGCTGTGATAGAACCGATCCTGCCGATCATGGAAGAGAAAGCGAGTAGCGTGTGTCGGTACTGCGTCGGGTAGAGTTCTGACGTGAATAGATACAGCGAAGTAAACACCACAGAGATACCAAACTTGCCCATCAGGAACAAGGCGAGTCGTAGGCCTGTCAATTCTGCAACACAAACATCATTTCCCTATCATTAGCATCATAAATTATCATCTTCTTCTTTTTACAGGCTTTTATTCAACTTGCCTTGTAGTTAGTATGGGACAATTCTTGCAAGTTAAATTTGACCTACTTCCCGGTTACTACTGACTGAGCTGATTTTTTTATATTTTTTGCTTTGTAAGTACTAAGTAGTATGATAAGTGCTTGTCTTAATAAACTAGTTTTGTTTCTCATTTAGAGTGAGACTTTAACCTCGCAACCCGCATTGACTTATTTGTAAAATTTTACAACATTCATTGAATACATAACCAAAACGTTGTTTTTTTTTCATACCCATAGCAAAACAATGATTGAATCCAATAATTCAAAAATTATCTATATCTGTTTCATTTTTATCCAATCGTATATCACGTCAAAAGGTAAGTATATTTTCTAGGTAAGTACTTATTTTCAATGGATTAGTAGATAAGAGCATTTTAATATTTAGATATGTGCGATTATGATATGCAAAATGGCCATTATCAATAGATAAGTAGATAACTAATTGGTTAAGTCAATTGTGCCCAATACTTTTACGTATTGATCTTAAGTATATAAACTTTTGAGTATCTACAACTTGTTAGATAGGCAAATGCATATTTAATACAACATTAATACAACCCCGTGGTTCTTGTCAGTTATAGTTAATTGTGTTGAAAATTTTAAGAAAAGAGAGTCTTACCATTGGGAATAAACACAAATGCAATATTGCAAGCTGCACAGAAGAAAAATCCGATACACAGCGTGGCTTTTCTGCCAATTCGGTTCAACAGAAGAAGACAAAGGTAGAAACCAGGAATTTCTATAGCGCAGACCAGCATGTAGTTCAAGTACATAGTGTCGGAGAGGCTGGTGGAGTTGATGGAGAGGCCGTAGTAGACGAAGGTGGTAGTAATCCACCAGACGGGAGTAGTGAAGACGCGGCGCAACAACACTGGAGATCTGATTATCGATTTTATTAAACCGGGACCTTCGCCATACTAGAAAGAAAAAAAACGTTACTATCATAGCATGTAGGCAAGAGCAATTAATGTATTTGTGAGCAAGCAAGTGTTACGTTCACTTTTAAAATAAAAAAATAATTAGCAGTATAATGCTGGTACTAAATGGAGCAATGCTGTTATACTGAAATTAAACTCAAATAAGTTTAATTTCAGTCCAACATTTGTGAGAATTGAAGAAAAAAATATAGTATAGATTACACGAATAATAAATATTAATTAATATTACACGACGTTACACACAGCGCAATCACAGATTGATACATAGACGCTATAGGAGATGAGTTTTCTTACTTGTAATGATTCGGGAGTTTGCGGAGGATTCATTAAGGATTCCATTGATTTCTTACTGATCTGTTTCCTGTTGGTTTTCGCTACTTTCTCTAATATAGCTCGAGCTTCAACAAACATTCTTTTGGACAGCAGCCACCTGATGCTCTCGTTCAAGAACCAGTAGTAAATAATGACAATGAAGCAAGGAATGTGCAACACCATGATGAAATATCTCCAGGGTTGGACAAGCCATGCGACTCCACCGAGTATAACTTGACCGACAGCAAACATAGAAGAACAGGTCGCACTCGTAAAGACTCGGTATTTAGGTCCTACTAGCTCCGCGGCTAAAATAAAACGGATTAGTTATAGAACTAATAGACAAAAAATATTAAGAACAATCCACCTTATTCACAAAATTATTTACCAAAAACATATGCAGAACTAAATGTGCCAGCCCCAAGCGTAGTCTGCAAGATCTGCAAGGTGAGGTACATAGGGTAGTTGACAGAAAATGCCCTGATAAGGCCGACGAGCGCCAAGTTAAACACACTGATGATCAGAGCTACTCGTCTACCGTATCTGTCTGAGATGAATCCAATGATAGGTAACACCAGTAAGGTTCCAACACTGCTTAAAGTACCAGCTAAAGCTCGCAGCCATTCTTGACAGCCCAAATCAAACTGGAAAGAAAAAAGTAAAATGACATCTTTAATGGTAATTCTAGGAGTTGGTTCGACTATTGGTTATGCATTTTGTACTCTGTAAAAAAGTTAAGTTACTTACATCGTAAACAACTGAATTAGTTCTATCATAGACATACTCGTCACATGCAGTAGTTTCACTAGAGAAGAGCCCAGCAGGGCAAACGTCTAGGGTCCCGTTGGTACCAGACTCAAAAGGCACGTATCGCTCGCAGCTTAAGAAATCATTGTTATTGTTGTGTGGAATTGCTCCTGGAAGCCAAGTCGGCGATACAGGATGATCTTTTGTAGTTTCTCCGCATTCAGGCACCCGACATCTAAAACAAACATTAGTTGGCGTACATTATTACTAGCCTCGTCGAAATCGTTTGAACGTTTTGATAATTGGTTATTACTTAGTTATACTTTATTTAACATTATGTTAATGTGATATCCAACCTGTGTGGAATAGCAGCTGCCGAAAAGATATACTCGCTCATAAATGCAGACATAATGATGGGTACGGAGACCAGCAGTAAACTGTAAATTTGATATCTTCCAAACTGTCCCAGTTCGTTAATGAGTATATAATCGAGGTCTATTCCCGTCGAAGGCTCTGCGCTTGATCTCCGCTTACTGCTCCTTCGTGAAAACTTGCTGCCTCGCTTTTCCATATTACTGGCTCTCCTATCTTCATTTCCATTTGCAATATGCACTTTGCTTTCTGCAGGTTCTGGATCATTTTGTACCGGCTCTTCAATCTTTACATTAACGTTGTTGTCATTGTTATTTGACTCCACAGGATCGGCTACTTCCAGCTCAGCTATTTTTATTTCGTTGTCCCCCATTTTGAAAATACTCTAAGAGTGAACACGACCTCGTTAACCGCTGGTCCTGAGGGGATTAACATTGGATACAATTGATCAATATCTAAAATATGCGACGACAATAATTATCTGATAAATTAATATAATAATGTTGATAAAAAATATTAAATATTTATCTCGCTGATTAAACTTAATAGGTGAAGTATACTATTTTGATGATCGTTATAGAAATATATGTAAATTACAATTTAAAACATGTGGGACCTTGTACCTAATTAACTGGTTTGAGATTGCGAACTACTATAGCAAAATTAATCAAATACAAACACCATCGTCTTTAGAAATGAATATCTCAAAGGGGTCGTATCTGACAACTAATGAGAATACCTTTGTTAATGAATGATGACAAACAAGTCATGGGGGTTATCTCTGTACTTAGCTGATAAGTATTCCGTGCGTTTCTGTTAATTGTTAGCGATTTTACACGAGATAGCTTTTAGACAATATATTTTATAATATTCTACGTAAGGACTTACTCTTACAATACGTTTGCCTACATTATTTTCAATCAAGTGGCGTTAATAATAAACGTGACGAGAGAACATGCTTTGTCTTTTTCCGTGACAAGAACTTTTAAAGTTGACAGACAAAAACAAAAAGTGGTAGCTTCGACTTTACTCCACGTTAATGGAGTTTGAGTTTATTAAAATAATAATATAATAACAAACGCAATATTTTAAATAAGTGTAATATTTACAACAACAATGCAACTTATATTATAGTTCCTTATCAGATTTTACTTTCAAACCTGGACTAATCTTTGCTAATTATTTTTTCAACGCCATTCAAATTGTAGGTATCACTTGGGCCTGCCAATGGCTTCAGCTTCCGCCAGCGTGTCCGGCATCTTAGTTCCGAGTGTTTCTGGTTGAGTTAACGCCAGCACGCCTGATATGAGACCCATAGTGCCAAACATCACTGATGGAATACCTTCCCAGTAGTCTGCCTGGTAGAAATAGTTTTTATTAAATTTAACAATTGCGCAGTTAGCATCAAATATCACTTGGGTGATGATGACAAATTACTTACAAGTACTGGTGTTAGAGGTGCGGTGATAGAACCGATCCTGCCGATCATAGAGGAGAAGGCAAGCAGCGAGTGTCGGTACTGCGTCGGATACAGCTCTGACGTATACAGGTATAACGCTGAAAACACCACCGATATGCCGCACTTTCCAATCAGAAACACGGCGAGTCGTAGACCTGACATATCTAGAAAGGTAATAAACAGCTCTGTTTTATCTTATGTAGGTATCATCATGCGTTCATAATGTTTCAATAGTATTTATTAATATTTAAATTGGGATTAGGCGATTAGAATCACTCGTTTAAGTTATTAAAATGAATGATTGAACCTATAGACAAGCATGCTGGTACCTCTTATTCCGCGGCCAAACAATCATCCTCGCACTGCTTTCACGTTACACTCGCGCTATAATGTTGTTTCTGCCCTCTTTCTTCCCACGCTCTTCACTAGAGTAAAGGTTACGGTTGTAAAGGATAAGGTCACGAATTTAACTTACCGTTAGGAATAACCACAAATGCAAAATTACACACAGCAGTGAAGAAAAATCCTATTGAAAGCGTTGGTTTCCTGCCGATTCGATTCAGAACCAAGCCGGCAAATATGAAGCCAGGGATCTCAACGGCGGTGGTCAGTATATAGTTCAGGTGGATTGTGTCGGAGAGACCGACAGAGTTGATGGAAAGGCCGTAGTATACAAGAGTCGTGGTTATCCACCAGATGGGAGTGGTGCAGACTCGGCGAAGCAGGACTGGAGACTTGATCACGTAGGCCAATAAACTTGGACCCTCGTCGATCTACAAACAACACTTTATCAAACTTAATGCAGTGTCTTTATGTTTGCACCTTGCACGATAGCATTACGGAAAGAAAGGTTGCTTACTTTTATTTTTTCAGACATTTTCACAGGATTCGTCAAAGCTTCCATCGACTTCTCACTTATATCTTTTTTATTGACTTTGGCTACTTTCTCGAGTATAATTCGAGCTTCAAGAAACTTCTTCTTGGACAACAACCACCTGACGCTCTCATTCAGCAACCAGTAGTAAATAATGATGATAAAGCATGGTATGTGCAACACCATACTCAGGGTTCTCCAGGGTTCAATGACCCATGCCAATGCGCCAAGTATAATATAACCAATGGCAACATAAACCCCACAAACACTACTAACAAACACTCTGTACTTTGGTCCTACTAGCTCAGCAACTGAAATAAAGTAAAAGACGGTAATATCAAAAATACAAGCAGCCATATTATAACAGACAAGTAAATAAAAGAAATTTTACCTAGAATGTAGGCTGCACTGAATATTCCGTCTCCAAGAGTAGTCGATAAGATCTGTAAGGTTAGGTACATAGGATAGTTGACAGAAAATGATCTGATAAGACCGACGAGCGCCAAGTTGAATACACTGATGATCAGAGCCACTCGTCTACCGTATCTGTCTGAGATGAACCCGACTATCGGAAGCGCCAGTAAGGTACCAACACTATTCAGGGTACCAGCTAAGGCGCGCAACCAATCTTCACAACCCAAATCAAACTGTAATAGATAAAATGTAGATTTGTATACATAAGTAATCTATTTTACCAAAATATTCTATTTCGCTGCCTTTGAATTTTAATAACGTTGCGTTACTTACATCATAGACAACGGAATTAGTCCTATCATAGACAAACGCATCACATGGAGTGGTAGCATCACTAGTGAACAGCTCAGCAGGACACACGTCCAGAGTCCCGTTGGCACCAGAAGCGACCGGCACGTATCGCTCGCAGCTCGAGAAGCCGCTATCGGTATGTGGTATCGCTTCTGGAAGCCAAGACGGCTCTAAAGGATGATCTTTAGTAGTTTCTCCACACTCTGGTATCATACATCTGAAACAGAGTACAAATCAATTGTATTTACACAAAATTCGGTTAAATTTAAAACGGCTTCACCCGCGTAAGTCCCGATCCCTTGAGAATATTGGGATCAAAAGTAGCCTATGTTACTCTTCGATAATGTAGCTTTCTTTTGGTGCAAGATTTTTGGAAATTGGTTTAGTAATTTCCGAGCCCATTCGATACAAACAACCTATTTTTCCTCTTTATTATATTAGAAAATGAATATAGATTGAGATATAATAAAATTATCTAAATTATAAACAAATTTTAATATTGCAGAATGTTGCATACAATGCCATCTTGCCCAAAACTAAGCAACAAGGCTTCTGGTATGGGTACTACGAGACAGCGGATTTAATACCTACTACTTAATATTACTTTTTAAAACATAGGTACATTTTTAACTTTACATAAACCGGTGTGCGGTTACGTATTATAGGTAAGTATAAGGTACCTGTGAGGAATAGCAGCAGCCGTAAAGACGTACTCCTGGGTAAATCCTGACATGATCAAAGGCACGGAGACGAGAAGCAAACTGTAGATCTGGAACCTTCCGAACTGTCCCAGCTCGTTGATGAGTATATCATCCAGGTCTACAGCCTTTGGTGGCACTGCACTTGACTTCCGTGGCGTCCTGCCTCCATTGTCTCGATTCTCATTCATATTGTAATTTATGTTTACTGGCGCTTCCGTCATAACATTGATTTATTTTTGTAGAATCTGCAAAGGTTCATAACAATTATGTTATATTATCTATTCACTACTAACCCATTTTATAGTATTATGTAGGTAAAACCAAGTATAAAAAAAAGTAAAATGTATTAAGAAACTAGACAAAACAAACAAATAAACTAACTAGTATTTGTTCATTATTACGACTTACCGTCGTCGCTGCGAATAATTCAATTACCGATCAGTTACGTACGATACCTATTTCTTGACGGGATGGAAATTTTTATTGAATTTCTGATAATATTTGTGAATTTATGGCCGTTATAATAATAATTATACTCGTAATAAATAGCTATAGTAAACATAATAGTAAATAAGGTAGCAAAGGTCACCACGCTTCTTTTCAACGCACATCAACCATTTTAGAAAGTTTCAAAATAGTAGTTTATTATTATAGACTTTTAATTTTGTATTTCCCAATTGAAACTTAATACTGTAAATTTTCGCTTTTCGATAATCTTAAGGGATTGGGCGGATCAGCGTTGACACCAAGATTCATAGATTTTACTAATACTATTAATCCTAAAATAATATTATTATAAACGCAAAAGTTTGTAAGTATATATGTCTGTATGTGACTTTGTTACTCTTTTACGCAAAAAATACTGAACCGATTGCGATGAAACTTGAAATATGGATAGCTGGTGACCTAGAATAACACATAGACTACTTTTTATCCCGATATTCCTGAGGGATCACGAGAATAAAACTGTTTTTTTGCGAACGCGAATTGTGTTAGCTCAGCGGCTATCAATAATATACATACTTACAAGAAAATCTACCAGAATTGTTTAGATCACTTTATCACGAGATGGTATCACAAAGTGGGTCCTAACCCACTTACCATCTGGCGTCCTAACACGAGGTATCTTGAAAGAAGGAAGACGCAGACGGTAGTGGAGTGAAGCGTATTTCAACCATTAAATTGTAATCTGCGTACAATAACACAAATTTTCTGGCCTGTTCTCTATAAGTGGCTGCGCTGGCCTAAGTTACAGGGACAAGATCGCTTGATCACTATCCAAGCTACTTTTATACTTTACGTACAAGTGGATAATGAAAATAATCATTTAAAAAATATACTATAATTTTAACTATAATTCTATTATTTACAGAGGTATATTCCTTAGTATAGGCACCTACTTATAAAATTATACTTATTTGGATAAACATATATTTTTTTCGACACGTCTTTTCGCGGCTGCACTGGACTAAGCACAGAGTTTCTTTGGCGATAGGTATGACTCACGGCGGGCGGATGACTACTTTTTAAAAAAATGTAAACTAAAAAGTTTGCTCGTTCGTTCGTTCGTGTATTTCGAACTATTTCAAACAATGTTTTTTTTACGTTAGTATGGATAAATAGGTATTTAGAATGTGTCTCATTTGCGATGATAATACATTAATAATACTGGTTTTTAGTTTACAGTATTTGAGTTTTTAGGTAGGTAACTGTAATTATGTAGGTACATACTTATTTATATACAACTGTTCTTACATAGTAATTTTATTTAATTTGTCCCACAGACTGACTAATATGTAACCAACACATACGTTTAAAGTCTAAACTCTTAATACATTTTTAAAGCTAGGTATCAACTTTTCTATAGCCTTGTACCTACTAATTAGGTATACCTACTTTTTATTATTCTACTCTATATTCATGATTTATTATTTTCTATCAATATCTAACTTTTAATTTATACAATATTTATAACTCAAGAACGGCCTAACCGATTTGGCTGAAAATTGGTGGGGAGGCGTAACAAAGTTGCGTAATTAATTATTACCTAATATTATAAATAGGTAAAGTTGGTAACTTGTATGTTTTATATTATAAATGTGAGAGGTAATCTCCGAAACCACTGGACCGATTTTGAAGAAATTAAAAATGAAGACACATTGCACCTTTGATAGTAACATGCGCCACGTTTTACTCCGATACTTTAACGAGATCGGGAATTGCGTGAGTTAAACCGCGGGACACTGCTAGTAGTTCATAATTTTGTAGACAGTATTTATAATATACACTAGATTGCCGCGGTTACACTCACGAAGTCCCGATCCCGTAGGAAAATCGGGACCAAAAGTAGCCTATGTTACCCCTCGATAATGTAGTTTTCTATTGGAGAAAGAATTTTTGGAGTCGCTTCAGTGGTTTAGAATAGAATACTTTTTTAAAAACAAGAGACATCAGAGATTACTCAGAATATACATAACAATATAATAATATACAATGTTACCAATGTCACCTCTTTATATTATTAGTATAGATATAGATTCACTCGGCGATGCTTTCGATAATATATCACGAGGCGTGTTTGTTCATCTTGGACTCTGGTCTGCCGAGGACCTCGGCCTCGGCCAGCGTGTCCGGCATCCTGCAGCCGAGGGTCTCCGGCTGCGTCAGCACCAGCACTCCGGACAGCAACGCCATCGCTGCGAACATCGCAGATGGGGTGCCTTCCCAATACTCCGCCTGGAAATTATCATTCAGAGATTTTTCTTCTGTTTTCGCCATGATGGATTAAAATTAAACTAATATTACGGTTTTAAACGCGTTGTGCTTATTACTTTTAGCATTGTTTTAATGGACAACGTTACGAGACCTTTTACAAGTCTCATTTTCAGGGGTTGTAGTTCAGTAGATTTGTGTATGATAGTTATTACAGTTGAATAAGCTGAATGCGGTATGTACTCGTACGTTTACCTTTTAAGAAAATTATTGTCAAGTAGATTTATAGAAAAAAATAGTCTGATACCAAAAACGCCGGTTCCATATATTTTTATTTTCACTTTTATTTCAATCCAACAACAAAAGAAAAATAATAATACTGTGTGTTATGCAAATAGCGTATCAATAATCAATTGATAGCTATTGATTAGTGAGTTGTTAATGACTAAGAGACGACCAAACTTAAGCCTTAAAGTAGGTCATGTACAATACATAATTATTTTTTACAGCACGCGATGTAATTCTCAAGAGTTAGCTGGTACACTTTCTATTCCAACTATTTTTGAAGATAACAAAAACCAGTCATTGCATTTCTTAAAGGTAGTAACAGAAAAAAATAAAAATAAAATGACACTCACAAGTACGGGGGTAAGAGGCGCGACGATGGATCCGATCCTGCCGATCATAGAAGAGAAGGCGAGCAGTGAGTGTCGGTACTGCGTCGGATACAGCTCCGATGTATACAGATATATCGATGTGAGCACCACAGAGATACTGAACTTGCCTACTAGGAACATAGCCAGCCGAAGACCTGTCATATCTGGAACACGATGAAGTACACAATTAAACATTGCTTCAATTTGTCGCATCACTAGTAATTCGTAGATGAGACATATATCATAATGATATCTAGGACTGGTCAGTTTAGAACTCTGGATAATTTACCAATATGATTAATTTTAGCTAGTATTTGTCCAGTGTACTAATTTTATTTTTCAAAGAATTGCTTCAAATTATAAGTTTTTTTGAAATCAATTAAAAAAGAAATAGGGAACCTTTGTTGTCATTGACCTGAACATGACGGTCAAAAAAAATTATAAGTTGTAATTCAAATAAATTTTATCAAATTAAAAAGTCGAGACTTATTTATTAGCGAAAAAGAAACTCACCGCTTGGAATAAGTATAAACGCAACATTGCAAGCTGCACTTAAGAAAAATCCAATAGAAATCGTGACTTTCCTTCCGATCCGGTTCAGAACCAAAAGTGCAGTGTAGAAGCCAGGGATCTCGACTAAGCTGACCAGCATATAGTTCAGGTAAATGGTGTCGGAGAAACCGACAGAGTTGATGGTGAGGCCATAATAGACGAGAGTGGTGGTGATCCACCAGATAGGGGTGGTGCAGACACGACGGAGTAGCACTGGAGATCTGATCACGTATCTAAACAGACTAGGTCCCTGCTCCTTCTAGAACAAGATATTATTTCTGTCAAATAGTTTCTTTCTGAATTGCCTAGTGTACTTATCTTGAGTTAACCCAGATACTGCTACTGGGATAATATCGCCAGCATTTATATCTGGCTAAACCTAGGTATAGTGGTCACAGGTCGAAGTCTATGCCGCCGTAGCTGGGTTGTATTGAATTACAAATATTGTTTAAAAACGGGATATTTACCATCGAAGAGCTATGTACTCCTTGACCCTTAATAATATGAAACAGGTGTAAACAAAACTATAATTCTTACTTGTATTTCTTCATAAATATCCGGAGGATTCAGTAAAGCTTCCATTGACTTCTCACTGATTTGTTTCTTATTCACCTTCGCCACTTTCTCTAATACAGCTCGAGCTTCAACGAACTTCTTTTTAGACAACAACCACCTGACGCTCTCGTTCAGGATCCAGTAGTAGACGATGATGATGAAGCCAGGGATGTGCAATGCCATAATAAGGTATTGCCAAGGTTCAATAAGCCACGCCATTCCGCCGACTACGACTTGACCGAGAGCGAACATAGAAGAACAGGTAGCACTCGTAAAAACTCTGTATTTAGGTCCTACTAGCTCGGCGGCTGAAAAACAAACAACCATGATCATGTAAAATCATGGAACTGATTTACTCACGTAAATTAGTATTGCCGAGAACATACCAAAAATATAAGCAGCACTAAATGTTCCAGAACCAAATGTGGTCTGCAAGAGCTGCAGAGTGACGTACATGGCGTAGTTTACAGAAAATGCCCTGATAAGACCAATGACTGCGAACATAAATACATTGATGATCAGAGCTACTCGTCGACCGTATCTGTCTGAGATAAACCCGACGATAGGAAGTGCCAGTAAGGTTCCGACACTGTTCAGGGTACCCGCTAACGTTCGGAGCCATTCTTGACAACCCAAATCAAACTGTAAACAGAAAAAATAGGTAGCTAAGCTGTCGTAACAGTCGTTTACAAATGTTGCTAAGTATATTTTGTTTGCTCATTTCCAAAAGCTTTTCATCGTTAAAGCATAATTTGTTATCTTTCATCATTCAAAACTTTAGTTTATCAGTTATAGTTTTATCTATTGCATGTCTTGCTTGCCTGTACTGGGCAAGTAGTTATTGATACTTATGTATGCTACGCTACTTGTAAGATGTGTAATTATCTATTACTAGCTGACCCGGCAAACGTTGTTTTGCCTTATAAATTATAGATAGGAGCCGATTCTCAGACCTACTGAATACGCGTATAAAATTTGGTAAAAATCGGTAAAGCCGTTTCGGAGGAGTACGGTAACTAACATTGTGACATGGAAATTTTATATATAAGAAAGAAAGAAGATGTACACAAAGGTCTCATATGCAGGCAATAAATGTCTAGATTTCTTGATTCGTGAGCTACAATGGATAATACAAATTTAATTTGCACACCTACTTTTTATGAAACTAATTTCGATAGGTAGTTCTTAAAACACATAGCGTTACTTACATCATAAACTAAGGAATTAGTCCTTTCATAAACGTAACCATCACATGTAGTAGTACCACTAGTGAACAGCTCAGCAGGACACACGTCCAGAGTCCCGTTGGTACCAGACGCAACCGGCAAATATCGCTCGCAGCTCGCGAAGCCGCTATCTGTATGCGGTATCGCTCCTGGAAGCCAAGTCGGTTCGAAAGGGTGATCTTTCGTAGTTTCCCCACATTCCGGTATCATACATCTAAAACGTTAAATTATTAGTGATTAAGGATTTATCTCATATCATCAAAATATTAAATAGTATCTGTAAAGTCACTGCATCGTCGAGATAGCTTAATTGAGAATTAATTGAGTACCTCTTTAATAGTTTATGTCACTTGTGTTTGATTATATAGATAGCTAATTGAATATAATGTTGTGATGTACCTGTGAGGAATGGCGGCCGTCGCGAAGACGTACTCTCCTGAGAATGGAGACATGATAATGGGCACAGAAACGAGCAGTAAACTGTAAAGTTGGAACTTTCCAAACTGGCCCAGCTCGTTGATGAGTATATCATCGAGGTCTATCGCCTTCGGAGGCACAACGCTTGATTTTCTCCGCTTACTGCCTCTGCGGGAAAACTTGCTGCCTCGCTTTACATCCATCTTGCTTGGTCGTCTATCTTCACGGACATTTGGATTTGGTTTCTGAATTTCTGTAAGCTCTGAATTAATTTGTAACGGCTCTTCGATCTTAATTTTCATATTGTTATCATGACTAGTTTGTCCTCTGGCGGCTATATTAGAATCAACGTTACTTTCACCATCGTCCATTTTTTTATTCGAAGGGAAACTCACGGTTACAAAATATAAACACGGCTTCTCGCTCCCACTAGTGCGGATAGGATGATTCGTCATGTGTGGTGGTACTACGCATCACCTATCTGATAATTTAGCGTGGTTAAATTATGACTGCAATTATTAATAAAATAGGTATAAATACATGAACATAATAAACTCCGATGTGTAATATAGATAAATTATTTTAGGTACTATATTAGGTTCGGGAAATACGTAAATAATAACATTTTTCAATCATAAAATTTTAACCACAGAATTAGTTTTGATCAGCTCATGCATCCGTGTTTCTTTTTCTTAATAATTTTAAATCACGAAATGCATTGAAGTATTTAAGTTTATTATTAGTAGAATGTATCCCCGGCATAGAATAGTATCTCTTCCCGTGGGTGTCGTAAAAGACGACTAAGGGATTTAGGGGGACTAGCAAAACTTAAGTTCACCCCGCGCGGTGGCGGATAAACTGCTTGGTACCCTAGGAGGGTTGGTGTCAGGTAGGCGGCCGGCCGTAAAAATATTGCCAAATCTATTAGCAGAAGATATGGTCAGTGATGACTTACCTACTGCGCCAACCTCAAATATTTGGGGTTTAGCTGACCCCGGGCTCCAGAGAGGGATGCAACCGGGAACATCGCTCGGATGAGAGAGAGACACACTAACACGGCACAGTGATTTTATTGTGTTTTTGTAAGCGGATCCAGGTAGCTGTTTGATGCGCTTAGGCAGGACTAGGTATATATTCATTACAAAAATGTAATCTATCTGAGTCGTTATATTAGGTGTTTCGCCCGCAAATAAAGTAATTGTCAGCGGACCGTTAATAACAAGTATATAACGAATTACTTTAAAAAAACCGTTGGTCGTTTTGCACGCAGATGAGCTTCCTTATTAGAACAGGGATTCAATTCTAATGATTGGTGGGATCTAGGTGGTTACAGATTAAATTAGGATCTAGAAAATAATATTTTTCATTGCTTGATTCGTTTCATTGATTTTATTATAAAACAATATACAATGTAATAAATATAATCTAAATACTTAAGAATAAGTTGACACTGGTGCTTTGATTGGAAGGTGTGAGTACCTACAGTTCGGGTTTCAAGGCATATTTAGTCATCCTCAAACATCAAGATGAGTTCTTGGTAACATATGACTCTGGTCTGCCGATGGCTTCAGCCTCCGCCAGCGTGTCCGGCATCCTCGTCCCGAGAGTCTCCGGTTGAGTCAGCACCAGCACACCTGATATGAGACCCATAGCTCCGAACATCGCTGATGGGGCACCTTCCCAGTAATCTGCCTGGAAAGTAAGATATTCGTATTAAGAGTTAGATTACAGAACTCAAAGAATCATTATACTTTACCGCTGCCGGCATTTGCCGTAATGTTATATTTCAAATTTGATATTGAGAGTTACGTTACAAGAATAGCTTCGTCTGGTCGGAGGTGTGGTGGGGGCTCTGGCTTGCCCTCCGTCAGAGTAAGCTTTGGCGCTTTACCAACTTGTTTTTTTTTTTGAGTTTGCGTAGACGCTGAGGTGCGGTGCTGGCCCAACAGAGCGATATTACCGTCCTTTTGGTAAAGGTCTTTAAATAATAGATAACAAAAAAATAGCTTATAGGCTGACGTATAATTAATTATACATGTCGTAAGAAAGCATAGATGGGGTTGATATTGGCAGGCTTAGTGGGCGTCATTAGGGTAAGATGCGAGCACAAAACACGGGATTTTAAGTTCACACTCTTTTAATTAGATTTTCAACACTAGTAATTTAATAATCTAATCACGTTACAATTTACAAGACCGAGCAGCGGGTTCGAGGCACCGATCTTACTTTTGCTTAATTCGATCCAACTCGATCGATTGCCATCGCTCCAGTCCCCTTTCTCCATTACAGTTTTCACCACTAAAAACAAGATGGCGCCTCGACCCCGCTCGAGGCACGTGCTCTGCTCTGATTGGTCGCTACTTAGGAAGTATGTTTGATCAAACTATTACTTTTATCACATTAAAACGATTTTAATTTGTAAGAAGAATGTAACAAATCAAATTAAATGAATTTAAGATTTTTAAAAGTAGTTTTGACTTAAACTAAAACAATAACAACAATCAACTTATAGCTTCCTCCAACACTTCCTCCGACATACATTATCCACTTCAATCAGGGATGGTGTTATTAAACAATACATTAATTTCTATGACTGTAATGCTCGGTTCTTCTCCCTCTCTAATGAAGTAATGAATGACTCTGAACATCTTAATCCATGTAAACTTCATATACTCACAAGTACAGGTGTAAGAGGTGCGGTGATAGAACCGATCCTGCCGATCATAGAGGAGAAGGCAAGCAGCGAGTGTCGGTACTGCGTCGGATACAGCTCTGACGTATACAGGTATAGAGATGTAAATACCACCGCGATACTGAACTTGCCCATCAGGAACATAGCCAGCCGAAGACCTGTCATATCTGAAACATGAACAACTCTATCAACTATCTTTTCAACTAACTATTCGTAGAACAATATTAGAAAGGTATTGTGTATGGGTTCGTAAGTCCCACACACATATATTAAGTTGGGAAAAGATTTGGGAAAAGATTAGGGATCGATAAATCAAAGCGCCCGTGACGAAGGTTGAATGAACACTAATTTATTGAAATAAGGTAAAACGTGAGTAGCCGACGGTGACGCGTGCAAACGCACCGTCAGCGGAATGTACGTTCACTGTACATATTGTGATGAGAAAAACGACGACTGTGTGAGACAAGATACGAGAGAAGTGGAGGTGAACAATAAGAGACTATCATTTATCATTCTATCATTTTGTACAAGTATGTTCAACGAAGTTAAAGCCAAATACGAAATTTATTAGGTGTAATTTATTAAAAACATATCGAACATTTATTTATCAACGATAATAATAATTTCAGATCAGGATAAGATAGGATAGCTAATCGAGTAGGTAACCGGTAAGTACTACCTACTGGATTAAGTTTATTAACTTTACGTATATTTACATATACTACCATAGATAAAGTCGGAAGCGATAACTTGGAACAATGTTATGACGATATAAAAGATATCTTCATCAATTTATGGCAAAACAATAAAGTTTGCTAACATGATAAAACACGTAAATAGATGAACTACAAGTGAGCAGAAAAACCGGCTCCGGACTGCTGAGAGGGATGCAACCGGGAAGATCGCTCGGATGGTAATGATGGATGGAACGTTATTATTATAGAAAAAACACAGGGCACCGCTACGAGAGCAACTGATCTGTTAATGATTTAAAGATACGAAGGATCTTAGGGAGTTTAGAAGACACTTTATCAAAATTCAATTTTTGCGGTGCGGATTGAACCCTCGACCTCCGCAGTACCGTGGGGGCGGTCTGAGTAACATGAGCTGACTAGCTGCATCCCGCGGTTTCGCCCGCGTAAGTCCCGATCCCGTGGGAATATCGGGAGCAAAGCCTATGTTACTCAGGGTGAGTATAGCTTTCTAATGGTAAAAGAATTTTTGAAATTGGTCCACTAGTTTTAGAGTTTATTCATAACAAACAAACAGACGCACACACATACAAAAATACAAATCTTTTCTATTTATAATATTAGTGTAGATTTAGACTTGTAGTGCCATCTATCGGTAAAACTTCACATTGCTCTTACGGTTCCTACATCAACATATTAGCAACGCACCACGCCGAGTAAGATCAGATACCGTGAGAATATTGAGATAAAATCTAGGTCTCTAGCTATCTACATACAAAATTTCATTGTAATCCATTCAGCATTTTTAACATTTCCCCTTTTTACAACATAAATAATGGCAGTAGGATAGGAAATAGGACTGAAGGTCGAGCTCAAACGCAGAGATTCACAGCCCAAGGAAATGGTTTATCCATGGTTATGGTTAGGTTTTCCTTATTGTTGAGAAACAAGTCTATTTCACAATTTGCTTTGGATTCGCTTTATAATTTAATAGCTGTGTCTTGCGGTTACACCTCGAGAGGTAAGCAATATCCCAAGACTTGGATTTTTTTAAATATTACAAAACAAACTGTCATTATTTTAAAATGACTAATTTTACGAAGGATTTGGGTATCTCAATACCAAATTTCAAAATCGGTTTTCAAAAGTAGTTTTAATGTCATTCACCGATAATATAGAACTAGTTCGTAGTCCTGCGGAAGTGATGATGATGCACTCCCGACCGATTTCGGCCACGGCGACTGCAGTCTACTCCTATCACGAATGTCGGTCGCGGAAGTGACCGTTATAGAAATCTGCTTATCTAAAAGAATAGTTTTGGCAATAAAATTCTACTAGCACATATTGTTTATTGACCGGTTCGCAATAACTGTGCATCTGCCAAAGTTAGGCGCGCAACCACGACATTCAAATTTACAATCAGAGCCGTGCGGGCCAAGTGCACAGATATTATGAGCCTTTGCAGGTTAAAGCAATATTGCTAATAAAATTGCTAGCTCTTAAACCCTTTACTAAACCATTAGGGATAAGTTAGTATCTACACTAACTTATGTGTACCTTATAAGGAATATGTGTTCCTTATGTGTACTGTGGTATCTACCTGAATGTGATATTATTCTAATAACTTACCGTTAGGAATAAACACAAATGCAATACTGCAAGCCGCGCTGAAGAAAAATCCTACAGAAAGCGTGGCTTTTCTACCGATCCGGTTTAGCACCAAGACTGATGTGTAGAAGCCAGGGATCTCCACGGCGCTGACCACCATGTAGTTCAAATACATGGTATCGGAAAGGGTGGTGGAATTGATGGAGAGGCCGTAGTAGACGAAAGTGGTAGTAATCCACCAGATGGGAGTAGTGCAGACGCGGCGGAGAAGCACACGAGACTTAATTACGGCTGCTATTAAACCGGGACCTTCTTCGTTCTAGAAAATTATAACGTATATCTTATTAGCTCGTTATTTAGTAAAGTAGTTTCAAGGGTATGGTAAAATAATAATATTCTGTAGATGAATAAATGAATTCTTACTGTTAATTCTTGTGGCATTTGTGGAGGATTCGTCAAGGCTTCCATTGACTTCTCACTGATGTGTGTCTTGTTAACTTTTGCCACTTTCTGTAATGTGGCTCGAGCTTCGACAAACTTCTTCTTGGACAACATCCATCGGACGCTCTCGTTCAGGAACCAGTAGTAAATGATAATGATGAAGCAAGGGATGTTTAAAGTCATTAGGAAATATCTCCAGGGTTGGACGAGCCACGCTAATCCGCCTAGTGTCATTTGGCCGGTAGCAAACATAGCAAGACAGGTAGCGCTCGTGAATTCTCTGTACTTTGGTCCCACCAGCTCAGTCGCTGTAACATATTTTTTGAATTTAAGCATCAAAGTACCTTTGTACTAAAGAAAATTTGACGATTAAACCACTTACTTATAAACGAAGACTAAGTTTATAAAACGTTTGTCACTGTCTGTTAACTTTGAAACTTCATGTCATAGTAAAGGACAAACGGTACCTACATAGTTTATGCAGCTGTTTATAAGTAAGGGGATAAAATACTGAAGCTTACCAAAAATATACGCAGCACTGAAAGTGCCTCCGCCAAGCGTGGTCTGCAAGATCTGCATCGTGAGGTACATAGGGTAGTTGACGGAAAATGCTCTGATGAGGCCGAAGAGCGCCAAGTTAAACACACTGATGATCAGAGCTACTCGTCTACCGTATCTGTCTGAGATGAATCCAATGATAGGTAACACCAGTAAGGTTCCAACACTGCTTAGAGTACCAGCTAAAGCTCGCAGCCATTCTTGACAGCCCAAATCAAACTGGAAATTGAGAAAACCAATTATAACTATTTAAATTTGATTTTACGAATACGATATAGTTAAATACACTCTATTAATTAGTTGCTACCTTCCAATAAGATACTTACATCATAGACAACGGAATTCGTTCTATTATAAACGTATTCATCACATGTAGTGGTAGCACTAGTGAACAGCTCAGCAGGACAAACGTCCAGAGTCCCGTTGGTACTAGACTCGACCGGCACGTATCGCTCGCAACTTGAGAAACCGCTATCTGTGTGTGGTATCGCTCCTGGAAGCCAAGACGGCTCTGTAGGATGGTCTTTTGTAGTTTCTCCACATTCTGATATTCGGCATCTGAAACAAAATACAAATCAATTTAATTTACACGACATTTTGTATCCCTATCTCTTTATCTTGTAACATTTCGTGTCCTGTGTACCTGTGAGGTATGGCAGCAGCCGAGAAGACATACTCGCTTATGAACGCATGCGCCACAATGGGCAAGAATACGAGCAACACGCTGTACAGTTGAAACCTTCCGAACTGTCCCAACTCATTTACGAGCACGTCATCCAAGTCTATGACTTTCTGAACTACTGCACTCGATTTCCTTGAGTTACTGCTTCGTTTATCCTCCATCTTGCATACTCTTCGAACTTCGTTTGTTAAGTGTAGGTACTTAACAACTCGGAGCCTTTACTAAATTGTTTTTTTGCTTTGGTTCTGCTTCGTGCTTTTGTCTTTTGGATCGTGGTAGGTATCACTTTTATTATTTATTCTGTAAAATAGTAGCCGTGTTATGTCTAAGCTTCTCAAAATGGTGATAGGATGACTATCAGCAACATTGAAAAGCTTAGAGAAAACCCGGCCACTCCTACCGCTTGCTCGATTCAGATTAAAGAGTACGTTTGACTAATCTCCCAAGAACTTTCTGATGGCACTTACAATCTGATAACTAGAGGAACTGTACTGCGTGAAGAAATCACAATGCAAGGTCACACTGAAAGTTATTACAATTGATGTTTATCAATTCAAATACGAGTAGGTATACGAGCACCTATTTCGCGTTGAATTGGTAATATGTTTTTAAGAGACACAGACAAAACTAATACTAGTTTTGAAAATAATCTTACTTTACTTATAATTCAGAGGTAATCATTTGGCACACTTTCCTCATCTTGAAATGCCAACAGAGTTGATTCCATTGCATCGAAATTGCCTCATTTGCGGATTGGGGTCACAGCGAAAAGTTTTGAATATTGAAAAAAAAAAGAGTTGTAGGTATTTCTTAATATATGTTTTTTTTCGAATCTATTTTAAAACCGACCCCTTTTGAAAAATTTTAGTATTACCCACGTCTGTACTAGATCGCGGTAGAAGTCGCCTGACGACCATTCCTAACAATCTAAATTACCATAAACTTTGGACATAAAAATTAATAATAGTATAATCTCATCGATAACATTATAAATACTGATATTATTTTAGCAAACAAATTGCCTTTCTATTTTTTATTATTTTGACAGAATCTTTCGATGGTTATTTTCCACAAAGTACCTATCTAATATTCATATACTATCCTACTAATATTATAGGTAAATGTGAAAGTTTGTATGGATGTTTGTTACTCTTTCACGCAAAAACTACTGAACCGATTGCGATGAAACTTGGAATATATAGGCTACTTTTTATCCCGTAATTCCCGCGGGATCGGGACTTACGCGGGTGAAACCGCGGGACGCAGCTAGTAATTAAATAATTCTCTAAAGACCACAAGATGTGTTCTTCATCTTGAGATATATATTGCCTTATAATGAGGTTGAAAACTGCCATTTGCTCACTTCAAATGGCGCTACTGTTTCACGATTCCTACTATTTGAAAACTTCATAGTTTTTTCGTAAACAAACTAAGTTATTTTGAGATAATTTTACAAAATACAGCTCTGTATCTGTGGATTGCGAAAACATAACTAATTATGTATTCCCCAAAGATGCTAAATGAAAAAAACAGTGTAGTTACCTACATTTTGATCTAAGGAATTAATAGTGTACCATTGTAAACTGATAATCTGTGTAAGTATGTATGTATATCTATTCTCTTAGGTTTAGTAGTTTACTTGTAGTTTTAAGAAGGGAAACGTCTTACCTGTGTAGGAATTTCTTTTTCTTGAATTAATATTCAGGTTTAAAATGGGCAGCACATAATAATAGTTAGCTAGGTCGCCAAACTAGCCAATTTTTACTCCTCACAGCTTTTATTCACTGTTTTTTTCTTTTAGCATGTTTAGGGATCAAGCATCCACAGCTATACAAAGCGTCATTTTGTAAATTTATCTAAAAAAATATTTAGTTTGTTTACGAAAAATCTATGAAGTTGTCAAAAACTTTGTATCACGCCAAAATAGCGCCGGCTGTTTTGACCTTTTAGTTTTTAACCCCATTATGTGCGATAATATAAAAATGAGCTAGATTTATTGCTAAAAAAATGTTGCAATAATGACCTAGATGTCGCTAGTGAAAAATTGATAGAATAATCATACAAAAAATAAACAATTACCTTTAAACAAGCACTGTTCATTAAATAACGTAGGTAATAAAATCGCGTTTGTTTCTCCGAGAGTATTATGGAAGTGAGCCGCGGAGGGTGAACGGGTTTCAAATATACCTTGATGACATGGCCGTCGGGCCTTAAAGACGATCTTGACATTGAGAGAGAGCAAGCTTCGGCGATACGAGATGAGTAATATCATGTAATATGCTGGCTCGCAGATGTGCTCAGTGTACTGTACCTACATCCCCCACCCCCGACTCCGACGCCACGCAGAAGGTTGCGGATTCTATTTACACTAAAGACAAGTAGGTAGTTATTTTTGAGGGCTATTTATTTTGACCATAAATGTTAGTTTCTGGTTATGGGTGTAATCTATAACAAACTGCGTCCCGCAGTTTCACCCGCGTAAGTACCGATCCGGTCCCTTGTTCTGAATCCCTTTCTTAGTGGATCATTACACGCCACAAAGAACATACTCTCCTAATTTCATGTCTCAGGACCAGTGGTTTCGGCTCTGCGTTAATGTATAGATCAGTCAGGATATTGAATTCTATATATAGAACTAGCTGACCCGGCAAACGTTGTTTTGCCTTATAAATTATAGATAATTAAATTTTTCCTGAATTTTCTTTGCTATAAACCTCACGGAGCCCGAGACCTTTCCAACGAATGCAAAACCGTGGAAATCGGTTCGTGCGTTCTGGAGTTATAGCGTCAGGAAGGAAAACCCAACTTATTTTTATATAGTAGATATAGATGTACAATATGTACGTATTTACAACAACAAAAAAGGAATAAAGTATTGTATTACCTATATCCGTTGTCAAGCCAAGCCTAGTGGCTTAGTTTAGGGCTAGAATGCGCTGTGTGAAACGTCCTGTAAATATTTATTTATTTACTATGGAAGTCAAAATGATCTTCTGGCGATCTTGTGGTGGATTTGCCATCACTTATTAAGGAGGCGTCGATTAAATCGGCTGCCGACAACGGACAACGTACAATATAGGATTGATCTAAAGTAGGTCAGATGTAGGTATGTAAAGTATTTGTAAAACTAGGCTTTCTTGTCAAGGTATTATTATAATTTTCTTATTATAATTTACGTTTTAATAAATTCATAATTTTAACTTTACGTAACGCGACGCAACCGAGGCCTTAAATACTTAGTAGATATGGACAAAGCCTGTTAATTTTGTTTTTGTAAAGGCCTAACGTGTAGACACTGGAGTCAAGACACCGAGGTCTGGCCTCTGAATTGATTATATATTATTTGTATCATTACTACAGGAAGTATCTTTGTCAACATAATATTATGACTCTGGTATGCCAATGGCTTCAGCCTCCGCCAGCGTGTCCGGCATCCTCGTCCCGAGGGTCTCCGGTTGAGTCAGCACCAGCACACCTGATATGAGACCCATAGCTCCGAACATCGCTGATGGGGCACCTTCCCAGTAATCCGCCTGGAAAGCGAGAAGTCATTAGTAATATTATTTATGTGAAATTTTCAAATCGTATTTTTTTATTATTATCATAAATTAAAAATTGGTAACTTAAAAAAAATATACAAAAATAAAGAAAATACATAAAAAAAGAATAAGGCTTGTCAACTAATAATTAATATGTAGGTATAGCTTATTTATAAAGAGCAGCTTCTCAAACGCACTCCAAAAGATTTCCCCCTCTTTAAAAAAAAAGGTTCTTCGTCAGCATGTTGCTGGAGTAAAACTATCCACTGGGGGTATTGATTTTCAGGAAGAACCTTGTTAAGCTATAATGGGCTTTTCTCTACCATACTCTGGAACTAATACAAATGTATAACTAATACAAACTGTAATACTCACAAGTACAGGTGTAAGAGGTGCGGTGATAGAACCGATCCTGCCGATCATAGAGGAGAAGGCAAGCAGCGAGTGTCGGTACTGCGTCGGATACAGCTCCGACGTGTAAAGGTATAGAGATGTAAATACCACCGCGATACTAAACTTGCCCATCAGGAACATAGCCAGCCGAAGACCTGTCATATCTGAAAGACGATCGGTTACATATTATAATACCACAGCTTATGCTTATCGTATCAACTACCTAGTTATTTCTTCTTTTACTTCCTGCCCCAGTCCCTAACCTAACCTAACCAACTAGAGTTGGTTCAGTACGTTTTCCCTTTCACTTCCCTTTATAGTCAATAGTCAAATATTTATTTCAATGAAATGCATTTACATAATAGTAATGATGTCATAAAAATATGACATCTGATCCTTTATCCCTAACTTATTCATATCATGTCCTTCATTAGTCGATCCATCTTTTCCAATTTTTAAAGATTTGATAACGGAACTAAAAAACAAAAAGAACTTACCGTTAGGTATAAATACAAATGCAATATTGCAAGCTGCGCCAAAGAAAAACGCTATAGAGAGCGTGGCTTTTCTGCCGATCTTGTTCAGAACCAAAACTGACGTAAAGAAGCCAGGAATCTCGACGGCGCTAACCATCATGTAGTTCAGATACATGGTGTCGGAGAGACTGGTGGAGTTGATGGAGAGGCCGTAGTAGACGAAGGTGGTAGTAATCCACCAGATGGGAGTAGTGCAGACGCGGCGGAGAAGCACACGAGACTTCATCACGGCTGCCATTAAACCGAGACTTTCTTCGTTCTAGAAAATGATATACAAATTACTTCTCACTTGTCAATGATGCAGAGAGTCGAGATTTCTAGAGTGTATGCCTAAATAGATAGGTATACTTTACTACATTACAAAAAAGGTATAGAAAACAAAATTCTTACTGTTATTTCTTGTGAAATTTGTGGAGGATTCGTTAAAGCTTCCATTGACTTCTCACTGATTTGTGTTCTGTTGATTTTAGCTACTTTCTCTAGCGTGTTTCTAGCTTCAGCAAACATCTTTTTAGTCAACAACCACCTGACGCTCTCGTGCAAGATCCAGTAGTAAACGATAATGATGAAGCCAGGAAGGTACAAAATTACTAAGAAATATCGCCAAGGCTGGACAAGCCACGCTAGGCCGCCGAGTGTCATATGACCGATGGCAAACATAGTAAAACAAGTTGCACCTGTCAATTCTCTGTATTTTGGCCCCACCAGCTCAGTCGCTGCAATCATTCAATATTCAAATTGTGATCACGCATGAATATACCTTTACTTTATAGACATTTCAAATACTTAAAATAACGAAAATTACCTAAGATATAGGCAGCACTAAATGGGCCACCCCCAAGCATGGTCTGCAAGATCTGCATCGTGAGGTACATAGGGTAGTTGACAGAAAATGCTCTGATAAGACCACAGAGTGACGAGTTGAACACACTGATGATCAAAGCCACTCGTCGACCATATCTGTCTGAGATAAATCCGACGATAGGTAACACCAGTAAAGTTCCGACACTGTTTAGAGTACCAGCCAATGCTCGCAGCCATTCTTGACATCCCAAATTAAACTGTAAATCGAAGAGAAAATTATGTGGTCATATGAATCTAAGACTAGTAATATTATAAAACAAATAAGATAGACATATATTCTATCCTTACGTGACTTACATCATAAACAACAGAATTAGTCCTATTATACACAAATGCATCACATTTAGTAATACTACTAGTGAACAGCTCAGCAGGACACACGTCCAGACTCCCGTTGGTACCAGAAGCGACAGGCACGTATTGCTTGCAGCTTGAGAAGCCGCTACCTGCGTGTGGTATCGCTCTTGGAAGCCAAGCCGGCTCTAAAGGATGATCTTTCGTAGTTTCTCCACATTCAGATATTCGACATCTAAAACGAAATCCCTATTATTTATCAATAATTGTGTATCAAGATCTTTAAATCGCGGAAGTCCTACTGTGTACCGTGTGTGTACCTGTGAGGGATAGCAGCAGCCGAGAAGACGTACTCGCTGATAAACGCCTGGGACAAGATGGGCACGAAGACAAGTAGTAAGCTGTACAGCTGGAACCTTCCAAACTGTCCCAACTCGTTGACAAGCACTTCATCCAGGTCTATCGCTTTCGGAACTGCACTTGATTTCCGCGACGTACTGATTTTCTCTGAGAACTTACTGCTTCGAATTTCTTCCATCCTTCTAAAGCGTGCAAAAGGTTCTAGTATTAACAGCTTTTGGATCTCGATGTCATTGTGATTATTTGGATCTGAAAAGTCATTTGTATTAAACGCTTCAACCCCATCAATCATCTTGAGAAGGTCAGGAAATACACTGCGTTCCGAGTCACATTGTTGATCTGTTAATTTATCCTTTTTACTAATTGGCCAAGAACTTTGTGATGGCACTTACTATCAGATATCTACAGGGACTTTACTGATACGACGCGATGGTAACACTGAAATGGTTATAATTAAACTGTTTTAAAATAGGTAAGTATCTGCCTGCTTCTGTTTGACATTCTAACTCCCTGGCAGTGTTTAAATCCAATGTCTACAAACATTATCTGACTATCGCGGAATCATGACAGTTAAATAAACAGTTTTGTATGTACTTACATAATATTATACGTCTATTATTCAATTTATATTTTAATGCGGCCTATTTTATATTATACCTTAGGGTTAATTTCGTTATTAGTAAGTAATTTTGTCAAAAATATGCTATGCATATTAGACACACGTGGTGCAGCATGGCATACGTAGCCTCTGTACCGGCCCAATTTAATTAGGAAAAGGAAAACAAGAAAAAGTACGAATGCTCTAAAATCCCCGAATACGGTGTAATAAGACTGTACAGAAAGTAATGTAATCCATAATATTAAAAACAAAGGAGTAGAAGCAAACAAAGTATAGTGCCTTGTAATTTTCCAAAATTTTTCGATAATTATTTTAAAAAACGAAAAGGAGTTTTATTGAAAGACCGGAATGCTGGCTTGTACCGCTATTTTGCCCAGAAACTAAGTATTTGCATACAACGGGGTAATGCAGTCAAGATTCACCCTCCACCAAGAGTTTAGCTGATTTAGTTTAGTTTTTTAAGTTCCTAAAACAAAAAGTCCAATCTAGGTTAAAATTCTAATTATGGTTTACCTAAAATTTTATTAACATCAAGTACCTATAATCATTTTCCCCCTTACTTATAAACGATGACTAAGTTTATGTAACATTTGGCTCTGTCTGTTATCTTCGAAACTTCATGACACAGTAAAAGACAAACGTTACATAAAGTTTGTCACGTAGTGTGACATAAGTCTGAAGACTTATCCTTAATCTTAGATAAATAGGTATAAGAAAAACTAATATATGATAATTACAATCCAGTTTAATAAAAAAAAACATAAATATACAAATAGCGACATCTGTGTATGGTCGATAGCGCGATAGCTTATTTAGGTTCTTAAAAAAATCTAATACAGCTGTTATTGAGATCGATTCGTTTTGGAAACGCCACTCGGGCGCGATAGATGTCGTTGCCTTACCCGTTTGAACCTTGTTTACCAAGAGAAAGGTATTTTCTAGAAAGTGCAAGGACTGCACTTTTGTCCTCGGGCGAACTGTGAGAACCCCGTAGTAGCTCTGCGTGGGATTGTTCGTGTGCTGCACCTTCCTCTTTTCATCGTAGACATAGGACGGAACGGACGTATATTCGTTGTAATACAGAAATTGTCTAATACGTATAATTTACCGACCCAACTCCCCTGTATTGGTAAGCGCTAAATTCTAAGATAATCTAATGTTGTTTTCTTTGCATTTTCAATAAAAAAAAGGAACAAGAAAGATGGACAGGGAGCCGACTACGTACTCAAGCCCGGAATTTCTCGCCTCGTGTCCTTAAGATTTTAAGAACTAGACTTATAGTACTGTCTTAAACCGAACTATTTAATCGATAGTACAATCGTTTTGTGCTTATTGATTTGATTTGTTAAACAATTACATTGATTTTTGGTGGCAAAGGTTGCGACCACGTGCTACGCCGTGACTCTAATCAATGGATTGTAGGATGAATTCAGTGCCTAGTTCTAGCAAATACAGTTTCTGTATCTGGCAGTACTGACTGTGCAATGTGCCTAATTACAATAATTTAAATAATTAAACTAAAGCATAATCAATTGAGTATATATATTTTCAGTGCCGGGCACGGGCAAATTTAGTGTTGTCAACTGGTTATTTTAATTTAACAATGTACTTATTATGTGATAAACTAACCTAAAATTTATGCCTTCCGCTGCGAACTGTGTGAACCCCCAAGGACAATCATTTAGTGAACTTTGTAAACTCATCTCTAGTGTTTTGGCGTTTCACACAGTAAGGCCCACCGAAACCTTACTCATTTTCTCGACTGGTGTATTTCCAGGGAACTACGTTCGAGCTGAGAAGTCTTGAAACACCTATCAAAGACACTCTAACTAGACTACCTACAGATTTCCAGCCGAACTATGGGAGCGATGGAAGTTGGAGCTTGGCATAGGCCACCGTCCTGAACAGTGACTGGCAAATCATTCATATATAATAATATTCTACCCATACTACTACAGGAATCGTCACCACTTTAAGATGAGTCCCCTTTCTTAGTTAATTTACCGTACGTACCAGAATCTGTAGAGAGAGAGCTAACGTCATGCATCAATCTTTGGCATCGAACCGTTTCTAAAAACATGACCCCAGCTTAACTCGGGAACAAGTCTCATGTCTTATTTTCTAAATTAACTCTTTTGCTTTCCTACTCAATGTAATTTAAATTCAACCTCATATGTAAGGCTCATCAAGCCCCGCAATTCATTATAACATCTGTTCTTAAAACTAGACACTAAATAACTTAACTAAATTACATCTTATAAACTAAACTTAAACTAAATAAACCTAGCTTAGCTACTTATTATTATAAACTAACTATTTAGTTTATCTATCTAACTGTATTAGATTATATTAGGTTTATTTCTCAATAAATTATTATGTCACTATCTAACCGGTCTTAGAATCTTATTTCAACGTTCCCCATCTCAATCACCGGATAGGTAGGCGACAAGTTAGACGTCGTTTATACGTAAGGGGATTAATATTTAGTTTAGGTAGGAACGATAGAAACAAATGATATATTTTTAACATTTATGTAATAAAATTTCGAGATTAAATATATTTTAGACATTCAAATTACAATTCCTAAAAATGTCAAGGTATGTATAAAATCAGCCACAATTATTGAGAGTTATGTATATGGAGGAATCCAATGGGGTTACGAATCTTGGAATTAAAAATATTACTATATTCGATACTGTCTTCCATCCAATACTGATATATTATCCATTATATTCATTCTGTTACTTTTTTCAGAGAAGATTATAATAAAAAGTAGTATACAGCTATGGTAGGTATTTGAGAATATATCGATCAAATCATATTTTACAGTGCATTTAGGTAAAACATAATGGTCATCATAAAAGATGCGATGTTGCATGCTTAAATCCAATCACTGTGGCTGGTATTAGCTTTCTAACAAATAAATAAACATTAAACAACATCAATAACTTAAAATCTAAACTTATAACTATTAGTTATTATTTATTTATATCTAATTAAATTATGATCAAATTATATACTTTTACGTCTATACATTTATTTACATACATCTTTGTCAGATTGCCGTATTTCTTAGAAGTTAGATAGAACTGAGTTTTTTTTTATCAAATATACTGTCATTATTTGTTCAGCCATATTAATAAAATATTGAAACAAAGAAAACCCAAAAAAATAAAATTTACTGTTGACATCTAATCACAAGAATATTATTTGATTCATGCTAATGAGGGCGCTGTTTATATTGAAAAGGTATTTATTATCTGATATTAACCAAAGTCCGACTATGTAGTGTTAACACAGTGGTTCGATATTCGACGAACAACTTACAAACACCTTCTCAAACATTACATTGCGATATGACTTTTGAGCTTATTAAACAAATCATAAGAACATTAAAAATAATTGTATTCAAAATAGGATCAGTAACCAGCAACAACAAAAGAAACCGGTAGGTACTATAAATGAGTGTTTAGTTAGGTTAAGATCACAGAGGTCCAAGCTCCTATTATTATCTAGTCTACAATAGCATCTGTGCGTCGTTTGGTCCGCGGCGCTACCACGATGTTCTCTGCCTGCTTCACGGTGTCCGGCAGCCGGATCCTGAGGGTCTCCGGCGTCAGCAGCATCAGCAGGCCCGACGTCGCCGCCATTATCCCGAAGATCAGGTACGGAAGCGACTCCCAATACGCCATCTTTGGTGAAAAGATGATTTGAACATGTTATTAATTTGGAAAGCGTAAAACGCACATATGGGATGGGAAGCAGATAGATACTGGCTCATCTAAAACACACCCTCGGGTCATTCCCGGTTTTTTGGGATATGCATTCTGAGCTTTATTGTTTTACTCAAATTGAAAAATAATATTAGATCCACATCAATAGATAATGATCATTGATAATGTCTTGACAACTACAGCTTCTACGTGATGTTGAACATATTGAAAATAAGATTGAAAATTATTTGTCACAGGTTTGCTAGTAACAATAAAATGTTAATAATCGTGTATAAGTAATATTACACACAACATCTTCTTGCTCTTAAATGGACTATTTCCTATCGTAACTCGATTGACTAGTCAGAGCTGTTCTAACAATGAAACTAATATTCAACAACTAATGATCGTGTCTACGCAGTCAATCTCGTCTACTTGTGCCGTCTACCGATTAGCTATCTCTATGTAATTCCGTCAAATAGGTAGCCAAAAGACATCGTGATTATCTACAGTTATAAAGTGATTGCACCGATCTAGTGCCTACAACTGCCGGTAACTGACCGAGCAACCAACAGCGGCGTCTGCGCCGCGGACATGCTCCTAAGCCCTATCATCGAGCAGGTGTTCATCAGCGTGTGCCGCACCGTCGCGCACGACGCGTCGTCGGGAACAACTCGTTGACTAGACTTTCAAATAGACTTTTAGATGATATGGTATGTTGCTAATTTGACTTTAAACCTTAAGTCTTTAAACGTCGTCTTTAAACCTATGTCCCCGGACGGAACTCGATCGTGTAGATGTAGGTATATCGATGCGAACACCATGCTGATAGACATCTTGCCCACCAATGCCAGCGTTATCTCTTGCCAAACTGAGTACAGGGAGTTTACCTTTCTGTGTCGTTTCGATGAAATTTTGATACAATAGATTAAGCGATACTCAATTATAATCATCATCTTAGCCCTTATTCGTCCACTGCTGAACATAGGCCTCCCTACGGCGCCACAAATAGCGATTCCGAGCTACTTTAATCCATCGATTCCCCGCGACCGCTACAATGTCGTCGGTCCACCGAGCAGATTATCTTCCAATACTCGATTTCGCATTGCATCGTGGTCATCACTCGAGGGCTTTTACTCCCCAACGATTATCAGCCCTTCGCCCCCAGCTATATGACCCATTGCCACTTCAGTCTGCTAATTTTGAAAGCTATGTCGGTGACTTTGGTTCTCCTACGGATTTTCGTATTTCAATTATAATAATGCGTTAATTTCCTAAATTTGCTAGAAGTGACAAAGACCACAAGAAACACATCCCAGGACGCGATCTGGGAACGAAAGCGTGAATATGTGGCATAGAAACCTAAACATTACAAAATGTGCGGCCCCGGATAGCACTTGTTTCCCGGTGGACATTCTATGCTTTAATAATAGACTAGGAGGGGGAAGTTGGTCATCTTACCTCATTAGTACCAAGTGGAGACTTATATGGTGGAAAGAGTAGTAAAAGTTATGCTAAAAAAAGTCGGTCAGCCTCGAGTCAGCCTGGGCCCGTCTGAACTCAGCCCGTTTTTAGGGGATCAATCGGGCCTGGGAACTTACCTCATCGAGTACCAAGTTGGGACTAATATGGTAGAAAGTAGACTAAAAGTTATGCCTAAAAAACTCGGTCAGCCTCGAGTCAGTCTGGGCCCGTCCCTACCCCGATTGATCCCCTAAAACGGGCTGAGCTCAGACGGGCAGCACGTTTTTAGGGCAGACAGGCTGAATCGCGGCTGACCGAGTTTTTTAGGCATAACTGTTCTGTTTCTACTCTTTCCACCATATAAGTCTCCACTTGGTACTAATGAGGTAAGATAACCAACTTCCCCCTCCTAATCTATAACTACTAAAAGTATTCTTCAAAAGTTGTTGGGACGGACGGTTGGTTAATCTGGTAATAAACTAGGGAAGCTTTACAGACCAGCAGCGGTGTTTGCGGCGCCAACAGAGACCCGATGCGGCCGAACATGGAGCAGGCGCCGAGCAAGGTGTGCCGCACCGACGTCGGCATCAGCTCCGACGTGTAGATGTAGATGCTGCTGAATGCCATGCTGATCGACATCTTTCCGATCATGTTCAACGATATTTGAAGCCATTGGATCGCTGGAATTTTAATGACAAATTACTTCTATGGACTACTGTCTACTTTATACATTGCTATCTAGGACTTAGGTACAATTTGATGCTAATTCTTTTAATGACATTTATTATGAAATTAATGATGCCGAGTGGCGATATTTAATAATCTTCAAATCATGAATACATTTTAGTTACAACATTTGTATAGAGAAACGCTATAATATTTTGGAATTCTACTATTTTGAGGAAAATAAAGTAGCTGGATTTGAATCTACAGTTGTTAATTATTAATCTACTTATAGAAAACAACGTAGATGTAATCAAACTACGACTAAAACTAAATAACAGATACTAATACTTACTATGAGGCACAAAAGGCAGCGTTATCAGAGCTAAGCCACAAATGAAGAAGGCAGTAATAATAGAGCTTTTCCTTCCAAATCTGTCCAGCGTGAGAATACTGATGCAGTACCCTGGGATCTCGACGAGCGAAGTCAATATGTAGTTCACGTAACTATTTCCAGCCAAGGTAACAGAATTGATGGATAGACCATAATAGATGAATGTGAGAGTTATCCACCAGAAAGAGCAAATAAACACACGCGTCACCAAAGTCTTAGATTTCAGCACCTGCATGAGTAGCGACTGCTCTTTCTCTCCGTCTCTCGCTCTCACTGGCTGAGCAGGCTTTGATTGCTCTTCACTTTCTTCTGTGAGTAGTTTTACGGTCAATGGGGACAACTTTTTCTTATTAATCGCAGCTGCCTTGAAAATGATCCTGGCAGCTTCTTTTTTCTTTCCTTTACTAAGCAGCCACCGGACGCTCTCTTCGATAAAGAAGCAGTAGAGTATGAAGAGGAGTGAGGGTGCGTAGATGATGATTGTCATTGTTCTCCAGTAGGGAACTGTCCAGGCGATGAGCGCTGTCACCACCTGGCCGATTGCAAATGTGCAGGAGATTAAGTTGCCGCCGATAACACGACGGTTGAGGCCAACCATTTCAAGAGCTGAAAATATACAAAAGAGTTATACATAAGTGCGATCATAATCGTCATATTACAATGAGAAGACGAGATATACCAATCCAGTGCTAAGATAGGTAACCAAGAAACGTTGAATTTCTTTAAATAAATATAAAATCTTACCTAACTAACATGACACGCTAAGTTCGGTGCAATGGAAGATTGTAGGAGCTTATTGGCCTAGCTGCACCTGCTAATTTTAAATGGCCTTTCGAAGCACGAGATAATCACTTTCTCGTGCTTCGAAAGGCACGTTAAGCAGTTGGGTCCTGGTTGTTATATCTGATAGCAGCCGTTAGTTCAAGTTAGAGGCCTTAGGGCGGCCTGAAAACTCCAACACGAAGAAGAATAGAAGGTGGTGGTCAAATTCTACCATAGGCAGCACCTTTAAAATTAGCCCATTTTGATATTAATATGGCAGAGTCAAAATATAGCGCCTTATATTTGTTTACCCTTTACATTTCGCAAATAGACATTACCCAAATAGTATGATAGTAAAATTTTCGTTACCTAAAATAAATCCCGTACTGTAAACCCCAGCGCCGACTGTAGCCTCGATGAACTCGAGCGTTACGTACAGAGGGTAGCTGTTGGAGAAGGCACGTCCCACTCCCACCACGCCACCCGCCACTGCTGTTAAAATGAAGGCCGTGCGCCGACCGAACCTGGAACCAACTGAGCCATGTTAGTCTTAAGGTTTATTGAATATCCTACTTATGGATAACCGGAAGATCAAAACAACCGGCCAAGTAAGAGTTGAACTCGCGTTTGTTTTAAGGGAGCCGGGATCCCTGCTGCAATATTCATTTTATTATGTTTATTTAGTATTTATTGTTGTAATAGCGGCAACAGAAACACATATCGGCGAAAATGTCAACCGTCTGTCTGTCTATCACCAGCTGTGGTCACCTGGTTGTAGCTCAGAAGCGTTATAGCTTGACAGTTGCAAATTTCAATTCCTGCTATAACTTGACCCATACCGTAGATTATACTTCTTATTATTGTTGTTTAGGTGAACGTTTCAGAGGGTTTTAACGTGAAGGAGTAACAGAGTTGTTTGTTACTCCTTCACGTTAAAACGCTCAATTGATTGCGATGAAACTTAGTGTGTAGCTGCTGGAGATCTGGAATAACACGAAGGCTACTTTTTATCCCGGACTCCGGATATTTCTCGAATATTTCTCCTACTTACGTGGATGAAACCGCGGGAAACTCCTAACTTCTTAATTATATTCCTTCATTTTTCTTTTCCAATCATCCATCAATCAATCAATCAAATTGAATTGAGAAGCCAATATGTAGTTTCCAATAACCAAGTGAGAGAGTACTCACGCATCAGATATGTAGGCGGTGATGGCGAGCGCTGTGAACACACCGGCGTTGTGCATCGTGCCCACCAGGGTGCGCTTCCACTCCTGGCAGGCCAGGTTGAACTGAAAATAGAATTTTTGAAAATTTAAAATATAATATTTCGATAGAATAGAAACGGTTCGAATTTGTTGAACAAAGTCAGAACCTCGTTACATCAAACATCATAAACCGATTTAATAATATTTATTTTTTCTGTGTTACTCTGGTTAGGGGATTTTAAACAACAACAGGTTATTCTAATGAAATGTCTCCAAAATCCAAAAGTATTACACAATCTACATGGCTAATATCAAACGAGCGCAGAGACGCAGAGCTGGCTAGCCTCCTGCAAAGTGGACCAAGGATCTGATGAGGATCGCGAAAAACCGTTGGATGACGATAGCGACCTCTACCATTGTGGAGATTTTTGGAAAGACTTTACCACTCCAGCGGTGGAAGTCTACGTCTATAAAGATAATAAGGAGAGAAAACAGCATATGCTATGGACTGGAAATAATTTCAGTGTTTAAATGTTTCTAAACATTAAAAAAGGCTATAGACCGGCCATAATCGAAGCACTGATAACCGTTGGGAAGTAAAAGTCCTCGAGTGGCGATCACGATGCAATGCGAAACGGAGTGTTAGAAGACAGAACACAAAATGAAATGTATGGGTATGGCCTATGTTCGGCAGGGGATGGATAATGGCTGAGATGATATAAATCCATAAAGTGCAACAAACCTCAGCAACAATAGTATTGTTGTGTTCATAGACCCAGGAGGTGCATGCCAGGGTCTGGTTGACGTGGAAGTTGTCCGGGGTGCAGGTGCCGGAGCCGAGCGGCTCGAGCCGGTGGCACTGGCTGCCCTCGGGCAGGGCCCAGGCGCCCCAGTTTGGGGTCGCGAACACGGGCGGCGTTGATTCGCATTCTGGTACTTTGCATCTGGAAAATTACGTTGAATGGTTAGTGTTTCAGTGTTCCTAAATATTGAGAAACGAATGGAGGAACGGTTGAGATGGAGCTGCCAACCACACCACAACAAAATTAATTTTTGCTCAGTTGTGTACTGTGGAGAAGATAATCCATAATGGTGGGATTAAAAGAACGACCATATTTTGCTCCTTAGTGTATTTATGGATCTGCTTTGGTCATTCATTACAAAACTTTATGATGTAAGAAATATTTGTCTTAACTCAACAGAAACTTTGAAACCGTGCATCTTTTACATTTGCCCTTTAGAAATTGACTTTATTTCAAAATTTAGCATTTGAATTCAACATTTTGGGAATGCAACATTTTGGTCCTAAATGCTACAGTTATATCAGAAAGTTCTCGAATGGAGACCGCGGATCGGAAAGCGCAGCGTTGGACGTCCACCAACGAGATGGACGGACGACTTAGTTAAGGCCGCGGGTTCACGATGGATGCAGGCCACTTATGACCGAAGCATCTGGAAATCTATGAGGGAGGCTTATGTCCAGCAGTGGACTTCTTACAGCTGAAATGATGATGATGATGATATCAGAATAACACTTGTGTTTCGCAAGTAAGTAAGTAATTTGTTCAGGCGTCTATACAAATTGATCTACTTGTACTCATGGGTATATGGTACTGTAGGCCCTGAGTTGCCAAGACGCACGGTACGAGTGCTCTAGGTACTCTAAATGTACCTACTTCAAGAGCCCAAGTCTATAGCCTGTCTAGATTACGAAACAAGATAAACCTATCTTTAATGCAATATTTACAGTTAGGTATTTAATATCCATCGATTTATATCAAACATTTATCTTTATGTCGGTAACCGATGGGCACTTACCCACGCATACATGCACTACATAGGTGGTCCATCTATCTTTTCATTTTTACTATTAAATATGGGCATATTGGGCATGTCTCAATTCAATGCACAGATAACCTATTACTGACGTTAGCAACCACTTCGATTTTTAGTGTACCTACCGTACCCGAAGGGTAAAAGCAGGATAAAGACTCCACTGTCTGGCTGTCTATCTGGCTGTATCGCTAAAACCGTGATAGCTACATGGTTGAAATTTTCACAGATGATGTTTTTTGTTGTCGCTCTAACAACAAATAGCAAATATAGAATAAAATAAATATTAAAGGGTTTACAACAAATTTATATGACTTTTTATGATAATGATACGAAACCCTGCGTGCGTGAGTTGACTCGCACTTGGCCGCTAAGAGTTTCGCAGATAAAATAGCGGGACAGAGCTAGCTAGTCCCATATAAAAACGTATCTTACTATGTAGGTAAATAGGTACCTAAATGGGGTCAGTGAACAAATTGGTCCAAATCTGACGCATTGTTACATTACAACGGCAGGATGCATCTCGTTTATCTAATTTCTTACTTACAATGGAATAACACTTCGCATTTTTCCACCATCTCAACTTACGTATAAATTATTGTTTTGACGACCTCGGTGGCGCGTCGTGCGAAAGCGCGACTGCAATGCAGGAGGTTGCGGGTTCGATTCCCGCCGGGTGCAAGTATTTATGCTTAAAAAATAAATATTTGTGTCTGGTCTGGGTGTCCCTCTATGTATAATATGTATGTATTTACAAAAGAAAAATAAATATAAGTATTATATCCGTTGTCTAGTCACCGTAACACAAGCTTAGTCGCTTACCACGGGGCTAGATGGCGCTGTGTGTTGTTCGGAGAAATTATTTATTTATTTATTTATTTATTATATTACGTTTTTTTTTATAATTTACTTTGTGTTTGTGTTTTCTTTGTAGATGTGCACTGCCTCCTATTTTAGTAATAAATAATACCTATCTATACCCTATTTGAGAATCGTAGATCAAAAATGTAAACAAAAATCCCATACATTTATTTGAAAGTGACAGCTATTTATTTACTTTTTTCTTTAAAATTGTCTGTTCTTCGTTAATATTCTTGATCTACGTTTCTAAAATAGGATAGTTATGGCATTTCTTTATTATTTTGTAAGTTGAATATGTCATTGTTTTATAATTGAACATTGTTTTAATTCATACCTGCCTTTATTTTGTTTTATGTTTTTGTACCTGACTATGTATATGAGCTAAAATTATACCTTGAAATAAATGTTTTTTTTTAATATTTCAGTTGTACAAATATGTAAATATATCTAGCTATCTATCTATAACGTTTATAATCTACCCAAAATAACTCGTCAAAAAGTAATTAAAAACATGATGTGAAATGTTTAGGTACTGGTTTTTCCATATTCCAAGAAAACAAAAAGAATACTACTTGGTTTTATTTAATTGCTTATCTATGAAACAAAGACAATCAGAAAAACAAGAATTGTAATAAAAATGAAAAGTAGGTTTATTTATCGTAAAAATTTAATGAAAAATAGGTTCGCTTACCTTACCTCGTGTCATTACTTACGTTATGACACGAGTAGAATTATAAAATGCTTTGTCGTAACTGACTGACTAATGGATTAACGCACAGCCTAAACCACTGATTAAAAAAGCTGAAATTTAATATGTTTTTATATGATGTACACTTTCGATCAGAAAGGGTTTTTCGATTTTCCCACGGCAACGCAACTTAAACAGGCGAAACCGCGGACACAGCTAGTAATAAATAAACAACATAGGTACACTACAGCAGTAGGTTCTAATCTTCTAATTGTCTAAATTAGTATAAACGATGCACTTAGTGAAATAACAGCAACGTTTATGTAAATGATGTTTCCAAGTGTGAGGACGAATGCAAACACCGTCCTCTCATGTCTCTCGTGTCGGGGAAGGATTACCTGTTCATTTGCATCGCTGCCGGATATGTTATTGAACTTTTTTACGATATGGACGGTACAAGGAAACAATCTACATATCTCCTGAGGTCTGTCGGCAGAAAATTCTCAGTATATGGTTTGATTTGCCCTAGTATTAATTTTATTTATGCCTGAACTGTATGCCATTAAGAAAAGGTTCGAAATTCCACCCCTATGATTTTGTACTTGGTTCAAATTTGTATTAAAATTTTTTATCTTGTTTGATAGATTTGAAATTTGATTGACACATACAGCAGGGGGCGAGATAATGCTTTTATCCTATCCTAATCCTATCCCAATCCTATCCTGGTCCTGTTTCCTGTAGGACAAGCGGGCGAAGCCGCGAGCAGTAGCTATAGTATATGATATAATTAGCCATTTTATATTTTTTATGGCGATCCAATTAAGGGGTTCTAAAAATCTAGGGGAACACGTTCTTATGCTACAACTTCGAGTAAACATAGGTAATGTCAAAATTCACAAAAGAAAGTTTAAATATCTGACAGTCGTAGAACTAAAATGTCTCGCCTAGACGTGTAGAACAACGCGTTAAATAGATGCTAACTAATATCCAGTTACCCTGTACATGTAGACATTATAGATGCATTAAGTGCTTCCGATGTAGGTACCTCACTTAGGTGTTATGTTTTAGAATAGGTATCTACTTACTTATTACCTAATTATTACAGCATAGTCTAACTAAACTGAAGCGTGAACTAGGTACCGTGTAAATCACAACAGTTACCTACTACTTAGACCAGCGTTTCTCATACTTTATCGGTGACGGAATTCTTTTAAAAACCAAAAATTTTACGGAGCGCTAAAATGCAGTTAGGTATCAAAACATCGCAAATCACAAAAAAAAACTCTCAAATTCTGTACTAAATTTAAGTTAAACCATATTTTGCCAGAATGTGCGACGCTAAGGAGGGTAAGTATTTCTATTGATTTATTTTTAACGTACATTCGCGGAGCCCCAATATAGGCTTTAAGGAACCCCAGGGAGCACACTTTGAGTATGGCTGAGTTAAACTATTTTAACATTATTTAATTTACGAATTGGTTTCTTTATTTTATAACTGATGCATTAGCATTACAAGGAGCTCCAAGGCCTAACTGGCCTCTCGTATGGCCGTGCGGGTTGTTTAGCATACGCCAGACGCGGTCTTTACTTTGATGGGTGACCGATAAGTGTGTGTGCCAGAAACATTTCCTCGAGCTCCTTCGGAAGACATATTAAGCAGTTGTTACCGGTTATTATCTCTGATATCAGTCGTTAGTCTAAATCAATTTAGGTAAAATCAGATCGCAATTACTATCTGCTATTTCATGCCTGATTTGAGTTGGCAGATGGGTGAGCCACGGCCCACGCCACAGTATGAACATAAAAAGAAGATGCTTAGTCGCTGACCGTATAACCTGTCCCGGTTGGAACAAAACAATAAAAAAATTAATCGCACTAATATTATATGCGACGGTTTATTAAGTTTTTTTTGTTTGCGTTTCAAGCACGCAAAAAATACTTAACCGATTGTGGTGAAACTTGGTATGCAGACCTGGCGATCTGGAATAATACATTGGTACATACATATTCATCCTATATTTCCGCACGACCGAGACTACCGCGGGGCGCAGCTTTGTCTAATACCTAATATCTTTAGTAAAAGACACTAGGTACCACGTTTTATTTTTTTAGAAAAGCGATTATATTTAAATTTAAATTAACAAAAGTTACCTGTAATTAATTTTACCAGCATTGAATTATACTGGGAGTTGTGCATCGCTCCGAAGATGATGACAACGAGTATCAGACAGTATTTCGAGAACCATGTCCGGGTTCAACTCTGCTTTAGCAGCTCTAGCTCGGAGCATAGTGCAGTGCATAGCATCATGAGACGAATGTCTACCTCTTTAGACACTTGTTTTATAAACTTGATCTAGTAGGCACAGAACAACTTTAAACTTTGATTTGATTAAAGAATTACTTAGCTATTGTTTATGGTATTCTACTTAAACCACTGTTAATATAACTTAGTCCACTGGATTCAGTGGTTTTGTTTAATTTTTATAACGTTGTCTTATAATTGGGCCATGAACGTGATGTTTTTCTTCTACTTTTTGAGCGATGTTTTAAGCGCACATATTTTTTTCAAAAGAAGACATTGGGTGCGCGTCAATCGCGATTCGAATTCACGTCCTTCGGAATTAAAGTCGGAGTTTCTACCACTAGACCAACACCGCTCTTAGTCGGTGCCTTAGAATATAGAACGTCGGTGCAACTAACTGTACACTTAATTTAATGTCCTAGACTACACGATAAGTACTAAATACAATTAGGTACTAGACGAGAAGTCTCTTACAATTTAGTTAGAAAGTATTTTCAGTACAAAGAAGATGAAATATTGAGGAAAAAATAAATAGGTATTAAGTACATCTTATTTTATTTATATTTTATGATTGACATAATGGCGTAGGTTCTTGAATTGAACCAAGAAGTTATTGTCCATTGTTTATCTACCTATTTGTAATTGAATATAAGTAATAACCTATTTTATACTCAGAAGATCATAATATTTTATTGGATGTAGTACCAGGGTAGGACCTGTGGTAGGACCGTTGTAAGGCCGTAGGGTTGACTTTCAGGAAGGATTTGACTAAACTTGGATAACTCATAGGTAGTTAAAGAATATAATATGCTGTGCTACACATCATCTACACGGTTTAGTTACAGAATAGCCTCTTTTATCCCGGTTTTTTAACTGCCAGTGCATGTGTGTCAATTTTTATTCTTATTAAAATGTCTCTGATTTTTATTAGGATCTTTAAAATTCCAAAAACATATGATTTCTAGTAGTAGGTACTTTACAGTGAAATTCTCAGAGTGATGATCATTTATGATGTATTTTTTGCAGCTTCATTAAAAGATTACAATCATAGGTACTTGATTTTTCCTCTGTTTTCGCAATGTTGTATTGAAATTAAACTCATGTAATTTTTAGCATTTTATCGTGATCAATGCCCAACTTCGAGATCTTTACAGATTTTTCCCTTGGGGTAGGTCACGAAACGTAGGGCATTGATAAAATACTAAAAATAATAAACACAACGCGATTAAAACCGGAAAATGAGTTTAATTTCCAATCAGTTAACTGCTTAAATTGAAATGCAATCAGCCGGATAATTAGGTACCTTCTTTTAGGTTAAACAAAATCAACTCGTTTGTAATTTTGATAAAATATAACAATATCTAAGTAAGGATTATTGTAATCCTTTTATCATTTAGTCTGTAACAATAAGCAACGTATTAGTGCCGGTTCCTAATAACCTACATGTTATATGGTATCAGTTCTTATGACCTAACCAAAGATTACATAGGTACCTAATGGTGAGTGGAGAAACAACTGTCTTTAGGATATGATAGAATCTCAATTTTAAACAAACTTCCAAAAAAAAGAGGTTATCAATTCAGATGTACTTATGTATGTAGAAAATTGATGAAGATCTGATGAGAACCTTCGGAAAGATAAACAGAATAACAACCCAGAATGCATAAAATACATTTTTTTTAATTTTCTGTAGCTCCTAAAGAACTACGGTTAGATCACCTGGAGTACCTGGAACCACCTTCCCATCAGAAAATTCCTAAAATTGATGATGTTAGTGGAAGTCGAATTTGCACTAAAAATGATTTAAAAATCAAAATTTACCGACTTCAAAAACGGACAAAATGACACCTCACCTGAGTAGTGTTGGTTTGGTACCTTAGTTTCTATACTCGTAGCGAAGTTGCTACGAGTCTGTGCAAAACACGAAGGAATGCATTTCATTATTATTCATTTCCACCTGATAGGATGGGGTCCTGTGACGTAGCGCAGAACGCATTGGAACAGAATATCACTAGCCGCTATTTCGAATTCTGCCTGGATTGGCAGCCTCAGAAAGGATATTAAAATACCATATTTTCTTAATGTTTGTAAGTATGTAAATACTGTAGGTGTATTACGAAGTTGTTCTAATCTAGAGTCTAGATTTCTAAGTTATACACTTTTAATTCTTATCCGTCCACTGCCTCACATAGGTCTCCCCCATACAACGCCACAAATAGCACAATTGGGTGATGCGTACTTCGTAACGATAAATCCGGTTAATAACACCTGTTTTGTTAAACGATTTTCATTAAATACTTAGTGATTAATGATTTCGAAACAATCACCTAATTAGTTAATGGCCTATGTTTACCTATAACACTAGAATTATAATCCACGACCAACTTTGGTCGTGGGTCCCATGTGAATATCGGGATTATAATAACAATAAGCAGCACAATAAGAGAAAAAAAACAAAAGTAGCTGATTTGATTGAACGAATTGATCAACAAAAGTGGAGATGGACGGGACACATGATCCGCGATCCCCAAGAAAAATGGTGCCAAATTGTCACTGATTGGTATCCCAGAGATGGAAAGAGAAACAGAGGACGCCAACCAACAAGATGGGAAGACGACTTAAAACTCACAGTCGGACATCATTGGAGAAGGGTAGCACGTGTCACGTGACCGATGTCAGTGAAAAATGTTAGAGAACACCAGTTAGAAAAACAAAAAGACAGCTATAGATTATTGATTATTTGCACCAAAATAACACAAAACAATAAATTAATTAAGTATAAAAGACACATAAATAATAAGTACAAAAAAGAATAAAATAAAAGTTAGAAGAAGAAAAAAAGAAGGCAAAGTTGTTTTGCGTGAAAGAAGGAGTAAAAACACCACACAAACTTTTATGATTGTGTACTTCTTTCTTTTGGACTTAGGTAGGTACGAGGTTATTAAACTCTGGTAGTTTATTTTTATAAAAGCCTAAATTTAAGAACTGAAATTAATAAGTGATAATAATATAGGTAATATTATAATCAATTTATTATACAGAATGTTGGTGTTTACAGCGCAGCTGCTTATCTACGTTGTTCTACACGTCTACGCGGAACAACTCATGTTCTATCACTTTTAGAAATTCGAAATAGATAACGTAAATTTTAAGGTTAGAGTTTTTATTAATTATAATTATTTAATCTGTAAAAATAGGTACCCACCTGAGTTTTAGAACAACAAATACATACCTTATTTGGTATGTAAATGAGGCAGGCTAATTAATTAATTACTCGACTAATCTTACCTGTAACCGACTGCTCCCGCTGCAAATATATACTGCGCCATGTAAATAGCACTGAACATAATCGGGATCAAAATATAGACATAATTAATCATCTGGTACCGGCCGAACTCGCCCAGTTCTTCGAGAATCGGGTCCAAATTGACGACCGATTGTCCAGCCGGTTCAGCCATATTTGACACTTGTCCTACTTTAAGTTAACTATAAGAAAATAAAATTGATTTGTTTATGTTTGCATGCAAAGTGGACGCGTTTGAGCTCTGTGCGGTTATCTTTACAACTAAGTATTTTTTTCGTCGGTACCTACATGCTAGACTGTATGAATGGTTAGCGATCAAAGGGATGCAGGAAGTTTACGTCGTCAAATGTTTTTTCCTATTTGCTGGAGGATTCTATTTTCAACCGACTTCCCAAAAACTGAAGGGGTAGGTTCTCAATTCGTCGGTTTTTTTTTTGTTATTTTATTATCTATCTATATCTACTTATCTACTTATGTATAGTTATACTAATATTATAAAGAGGAACTCATTTAAAAAATTATAGTCTCTAAAAAAAAAAACAACTTAAAAAAAAAAAGCATAATATAACCTCGCCTACATACAGTGCCACTGACTTATCTGGTGTGTAATCTGAAGTCGGGCAGCCAAACTACTAGCACACCCCACTCACCCAGTAAAACTGCCCGACTTCAGATTACATACCAGATAAGTCGGTGGCACTGTACCTATGTAGGCGAGGTTATTGTACGCTTTTTTTTTGAAGTTGGCTTTTTATTTTATTTATTTTTTATTTCATCCTTTTTAGTGTAGGTACCTACTACCTACACTTCTAAAATCATCAAAATTGTAACCATAACTTTAACCATTCAGGAGTTTTCTGATGAGAAGGTGGTGTCAGATGCTCCATTCATGGGTGTTCATCACTCCGAAGATCCTCATCCGATCTTCACCATTTTTTTTATGGGACCAATCTGTAGTTAGTACCTTTCAAATGAAAAACATTTAAAAAAAAATGCCGAATTGAGAACCTCCTCCTTTTTTTTTGAAGCGGTTAAAAATAGGCTCCCAAACTACTGGACCGATTAAAAAAAATGGACTTACGCGTGTGAAGCCGAGCGACGCAGCTAGTTAACTATACATACAATTGTGAAAATTCAAGCAACTTCGCGCATTTTATTCGTAACTAATGTATTTCGTAGGTACCTACGTCCTACGTCATTATTATCTCAAATTAGTCCCCAATATATTTTGTAAAGCGTTTGATTGGTCCTCGATTGGGGCTCGAACCCGCAACCCTCCATAGGTACGTGGTATCATACGGATGTTTGCCACGCGTTACAAAGGTCGATTATGATGTAAGCATTACAAGCAATATAGGTAGTACAATTTTAAGGATTATCAAAGTAATAAATCAATATCAGCGTGTGCGAAAAATTAGGAAAGATAACTTTAGGTTTTATACAAACATTGTTATTTTATAAGTATTATAGCTATCCCGGCGAACTTTGTTCCGCCTTAGAGTTGTATTTAGTTTGTTTTTATAAAAACTTACCTAAATCTAAGATTGGAAATAAATTAGTGAAATAATTACAAATTAGAAACACATAAAGAGCATAAAATCAAATGTTTAAATTGATTACACTGGTTCACGACGTGTCCTCTGTGCCTGTGACCTCGTTGTCATTTTTAATCTTTTTTTGCTAGATTAACTACGTAACTTCCCTCTCCGGATTGCTCCCAGTCCCAGGTATGCTTATATACGATTACTCCGATATGTAGTCCGGTGCAGCCACTAAGGTAGTCGGATCTTGTTCCACTGCCGTCTTCCTTTTTTTACATGACCGTTCTGCATCTCAGACCATATCATCCCTTACCATCAGGTGAAGATAGTAGTGAAACGCCCACTTATCGTTTATTAAAAACAAAACAGGCAGACAGACAGACAACCTTCGTCAAAACTAATCTAGGTGTCATGCTTATGTTACCTTTTGGTATCAAGGCAGCGGCCGCTGTACCGTCAGGTGCTCAGTAGAGCGCCAAAGCTATCCCTAGGGTAACATAGACAGAACGGTCAGCGGACCGTTTTTACCCTTTGGGTAGGTACGGTAAACCCTAAATAAGTAGGTAATTACCTACCTACCTACAGTAGCTATGTTTAGCTCGCCATAAATTCTTTTCCACTGATAAATAACTTAAGTACCTACCAACTGCAGGTTTTCCTCAAATCCTTTTCTATCTCAAGCAAGGCTATGTTTTGTATTAGTGCCTACATATAGTACATATATATAGTATATGTAGGCACTAATATAACACAAAACATAACGAGTCAATGCCAAACAACAAGGCGGTTTACATTACATCGTACTGTTTATGGTCTAATGACGCGGATTCGAATCCCGCGGGGTAACATTCGAGATGAAGATATACAAATAGCGGTTTCAGAAGCTTAGGTAGGTACAGGTCCCGATTCTGTGGGTAAGTCGGGATAACAAGGTATCCTAGTGCCTGTAAATCAATCTGTAAATCTAGTTCTTCAGCTATAGGTATTTTTAACCGACTTTGAAAAGGGAGGAGGTTATCAATTTGACCCTTAAATTGTTTGTATGTATGTAGGTGGAAATATTCAGGCCGTACTCCGGCACATGAAGTCCGATTTCGATAATTCTGTTTTTATTTGGAAGCTAAGAGTCCCGAGTGGGTCTCATAAAATCTTGGTGAAGATCTGATGAGAACCTTCTGAATTATGAGCAGAATAGCATCCCAGAATGCAGTAAATTACTAAGTTTTGTACTTTTATCAATAGAATCGCCTTCTAAAGAACTAGGCACAAATTGATAGAACACCTGAAACCACCTTCTCATCAGAAAACTCCTCAATGAAGTTACGGTTACAATTTCGATGATTTTTAGTGGCAGTCAAAAATGCACTAAAAAGGGTAAAATCTTGCTTGCAATGACCATTAAAAGTGTTACCATACGTTCAATAACTAACAACCCAGCCGCAGGTGGTTTGTGAACACGTCATGGTAACACTTAAAGGTCATTGCAAGCAAGATATTCGTACACAACTACAACCTTAGAGTCTTCAAGTCTAGCGTGCTACATTTTTACCCCCTACGTTGGTTTACCAGGTGAGATGAGGTCATATAGGTAGGCCATAGCTTATCTCGCGTTAAAAACTTAATATAGGTACAAGACCAAACGATACCTAAATGCTAATATCTTAACAATTTTATTTTACAAAGATCAAAATTTCTTTGTAATTTTGTTGCTCCTTCTTGCTTCTCTGTAAGTTCGTCGAAAAAAACCGAACCGACTGCGGTGAAACTCGGTAACTGTAGGCCCGAAATAACACCGCTTATTGATTTTTGGAAATTGTCACAGAATCGGTACTTACAAAATTAGTACAAATTATAAATTGGGTACTTTTTTAATATTATACTCACATTGCATAGATCTCCAAATGCGTTTTAGCATTGTAACCTTCGGACGATAAAATATGTACGATAAAAGTAAGGTGCAAATGGATAAGAAATTAACAATTTTATCGCGCGACAGATAGGTACCTAGCTGACGTCCTCGATCGTCGGAAACATGTCAGAAAGAAATACTAAACTAAATAGGCCGTGCCGATAAGCGCTGGTAAGCGCTTGTCAGCGCTGGGCGGCTGACGTCATAACATCGTCCGATGAGTCCGACATTTTGCTTGGCCTGCCTCAACCTGCTTCCTTTGTGTGAAAGGACCAGCGCTGACAAGTGCTGACAAGCGCTTGTCAGCGCTTATAAGTTTCCAGCTTTCTTTCTGTATACGCACTAACACTCGTAGACAAATATTAGCAAAGTATTTCTTTCGTTGACAATTGAAGTAGGAAGTTTTTATAAAGGTACATACAATAAAATTAATTCTAAAATGCAGCGAGTGCGGCGCGTGCGTTGTTGATAAATGTGCGATCATCATAGAGAACCAGCTGCGCCCCGTGGTTTAAGTGCGGTTTAACCCGCGTAAGTCCCGATCCCGCGGGAATATCGGGATAAAAAGTAGCCTATGTGTTAATCCAGATTTCCAGCTATCTGCTTACTAAGTTTCATCGCAATCGGTTTTGTAGTTTTTGCGTGATTAAAACATATGTTAAACAGCCGTCTATTATTAATAGGAGGTGGAATAAATGCGCGAGCAGACAACACGAGGCTTGTGCCACGATTAGCTTGGTATCCACCGGCCGCGATACCAAGCTAATCGCTCGCGAGGCGCGGAGGCGGTCTCGCAAACCGAATGCTCGGTCGGTGTTGCCTTGACGTCGTTCTGGCGCATTTTGCCTCGGGTGAGCGTGACTCGGGACTCGGGACAGAGCCTCTACGGCTGCCTCGCGAGCGCGTGCGATCGGTGGATTCCCCACTCAATGCGAGAAGACGTTCGCGTCGGTGCAGCTTCGGGACGCATGTATGTAGCGTATCGTTTGCCTCACATTCAAGCATAAGTGGTGAGGTATTCGCGACGCACACCGCGCAATGTCTGATCGCACCTTTATGATACTGGTCACATGGAGGGTTGATGTCAGGCAGCCGTAAAACATTGCCCAATGATGACCAATAAATGACACCTATATAGGTAGGTGGATATTGTCATATTGGTGGTGTCACTTATTTAAGTGGTTTGTCAATTAAATAGGTAATACCTACTTAGGTACCTCTTTCACCTAATTATATTAATTAAAGATATAATTATAATAGATATTAATTAAGTATTCCGTGAGGCAATAGTTTCGATAGTGTATCGTCTCTCAGATAACACTAAAGGACACTCTATTTCGCAATTCACCTAGTTTTTCGTGCAGGATAACCTTGTCTATCTCTTCATGTTTCTGCCCTTATTTATTACAGAACGAAGTCTAAGCTTAAACCATGGTTTATTGTTAGATTTTAGGCCAATAAGCAAGGAGTATCCCTTGCTTCGCCTTACAAAAGGTGGTGTAACAAATTTTATGTTATGTTCTTTAGGTATATTAGCTTAATATAAATCCAAGTTTTTTACCTCCGGGAACGACGAGGTATGTCCGATATTTTGAGTTTAATGTGTACATTTTTGGGGACTAGGGGGGGTCCCCCCTCCGGACGTTCGTCTGGTTTTACCCTTAAGAGGAGTATATACGCCAACGACCTTGAAACTGAAAATCCCTGTCGGGCTCATCGAAAATTGTTGATTATTTCATGACGGAATGTCGTAGAACTTTTTTTTGTGCACAGATTGTAGGTGACATTATTTCCTACATTTTGGTGTAGTTTTAAGACAAGAACCTCCTATTGGTGCAAAGCCTATCAAAATTTTAGACAAAAAATGTCTGATTTGGCTAAAATGTCGATAGGCTTCAATATGTTTCGACATATTTGTATGGAAACTGCACTAAAATATCGGAAACAATGTCGCCTACAATCTGTACACAAAAAAAAGTTCTACGACATTCCGTCATTAAATAATCAACAATTTTCGATGCGCCCTACATGGATTTTCAGTTTTTCAGAATAGGGCCCTTAACACATATACCTGCTTTATTCTGTCGTGGATACAATAAAAATAAAACAATTAAATATGTAACGTAGTAATAATTTTAATATGTATATCAACTTAATATTATTTATAACACATTTGCTCGTAAAGGGCCTCTTATTTCACCAATTTCAATATCGTAATGTATGTCATTACGTACTTGTGCGTAATCGTAAAGTAAAACGCACGAGTTTCTTTCTAATAAGGTAACACGTACGGTTTATCATGCTCCGTCTAAAACCAATGGTACTTTTTTAAATCTTAAGAAAAAAAAAGCAAAGAAAGCAAATCAAAAAGTTTTTATGTCAGAAAAGTGGTCAATATTTTATGAATAAAATTAACTTTGGGAGATAAAATATAAAAAATAAACATTTAATTCTTTAATTTAATTCATTTTGACAGTAAATTACATCTGTAACAGAAACAAAAAAATATTAATTTACTTTATTAGTAATACTGGCTGTTTTTGTACCGTTGCCTTAAAAAAAAAAGCACTGATGCCCGCGCATCGCTAATTTGTGAGAGTTTTATTTATTTCCTCGCAAATGTGTTATAAAACGTCGTATGACATACGTGCGCTTTGATAATTACAGCCTCTGCTTTCTTGTAGCCCTCGCCTACGGCTCGGGCTAGCAATATCGCCTCGGCTGTAATTTTCAACTTACCGCACTTATATCATAATGTACTATTACAACATAGTTACAAAGAACAACTCCTACGTACATACACGAGAACAGTTCAACATTTACATTATATACGGACAGTTACAGTGTAAACACATCTAATAAATCAACTTCTATTATGAACTAGCAATTGCCCGCGGTTTCATATGCGTACTTAATTTCCAAAGCCTTGGGAATTTTGAAAAACACTTTCTTAGTTTTGTCTAACCTAGACCTACCTGTACATCACAAGGAACACACCCTCCAAATTTAATCTTTCTAAGAGCAGCGGTTTAGGCTGTGCGTTGTTATATAGTTCAGACAGTCTATCAGTTAGTTAGACCTTTCCACGCTCAAACTAGTAGAAAACAGGGAAAAAGGCCTTAAACGCAGGTGAAACCGTTGGACAAAGCTAATTTATCCAATTAGTATAAGTAATACATTTTATAACACATTTGCTCGTAAAGGGCCTCTTATTTCACCAATTTCAATATCGTAATGTATGTCATTACGTACTTGTGCGTAATCGTAAAGTAAAACGCACGAGTTTCTTTCTAATAAGGTAACACGTACGGTTTATCATGCTCCGTCTAAAACCAACGGTACTTTTTTAAATCTTAAGAAAAAAAAAGCAAAGAAAGCAAATCAAAAAGTTTTTATGTCAGAAAAGTGGTCAATATTTTATGAATAAAATTAACTTTGGGAGATAAAATATAAAAAATAAACATTTAATTCTTTAATTTAATTCATTTTGACAGTAAATTACATCTGTAACAGAAACAAAAAAATATTAATTTACTTTATAGTTTTATTTATTTCCTCGTAAATGTGTTATAAAACGTCGTATGACATACGTGCGCTTTGATAATTACAGCCTCTGCTTTCTTGTAGCCCTCGCCTACGGCTCGGGCTAGCAATATCGCCTCGGCTGTAATTTTCAACTTACCGCACTTATATCATAATGTACTATTACAGTATAAGTAGTAGGTAAATTTTGTAGTATAAGTAGTACAGTTTATAGTTTAAGAAGTACATTTTGTAGTATACGTAGTATATTGCAATGAATTCGTTGATAGGTCAAAGTTAACGCAATTTTGCCCGCAACAAAAACATAACTTCTGTTCGGTCAGATATCTATCATACTTTACCCGTCTGAAGTTAGTTTTGCAGAAGTAACGTTAAAAGATGGCGCTCCGGTCCGATCCTATTTGCAAATTACTAAATTGAATAGTAGGTAGATATACGAGATATATAGAACGATATATAGGGTTCATAATTAGGTATAACTCGTTATAAGGTAGGTACTACAAAATGTCCCGAAGAGTAGTTGAATCTCACAAGGATCCGTTTATATTGACATCAAAAGACAGTGGCAAACACATAAAAAGCAGGCGAATGTGATAAAAAGCATATTTCTTAGAAAACATTTATTTCCAATTTGCAAAGTCCACTAATAGGTAACTAAACCGTTGTCAATTTGTAGACGGAATCATAATAAACGGATTGTCTAATGTATTTAAAGTGTATGTATCCCAGCCGTGGGGCACCGCTAGTTAAGTAGATAGGTAGGTACAATATAAATAGGCACTAGGTAGGTATAATATACTAGAGTTCCAATAATTTACTATTAAATATTGAAAATACTAAATAATCAAAGACTGATTTGGATCGTCAGTAAAAATATTTGTCGGAAACAGTACTGAATAAATACCTAAAAAAACACACTTAGTAGGTAATTGGTTGAAAATATGCTTCTAATATCCGATCTCAGCGGCACACGAACTTGTCTCTATTGGTAATCTGTTCCAGCGCGATAGCCACTGCGCCACACGACCGATACCAGCCGAGTCGATTATAGAATTTTCAAAAACAATTTTATATTTCATTGTCGGTTAATTTTTACACAATTATTGTTGGTCATGAAACACGTTTATTTACAAGATATTTGCTAGGTATACATACAGTATGTTTCGGGGACGGTCATTCAAGCCGAAAGCTGGTTGTTCTAGAGGTCTCATCTTTATTTTAAAGTAAACAACTTTTGTTCTAAGACTTTTGGAATATCGAACTTTATTTTTGGAAAATGTTGAGGTTCATATTTCACTTTAAATCAACTTTTTTTTTAAAGTAAAGGTAGTTATAGTTAATGTTAAATAACATTGTAGTACATATTCCAAAGAAATAAATGGTCAAACTAAGGACTACCTCTAACCCTAAGAAACAGCTGATTACTATAAATAAAACATTAAACTCAAAATTTTCGAAAACTACTTCGACTATCCAAAAGTTGTAAAACAAAAGATGAATGTTGATGATGATGATGCCTAGAACAACCCCCTTTGTACACCCTGAAACACGCTGTATTATGTATTGCTATGAATGATAAATATCTTTGATAAATACTTTATATAAAGTTCACGCTACACGCTACTACATTTTCCACTACATATAATATAGGGTTGCTATAAATTCGAGTAACTGGTAACATTTAGATCGATGTCCTTTAAAATTTTGAACACTAAGAAACAAGGTATGGGTGTTTGGTGGAGGGTTAGACAAACTTGGTGGGCGTGTAGCTGGTCCTATTTGTAAAATACAATTTGAAGGAAAAAACCCTAACTCTTCACATTTTTTTTTAAAGATTATTTTTGTGACTTTTTATTTTTTTCCCAAATTTTACCTCTTTACCCATACAACTTTTTTTTGAACATGTTTTCGCTTAAACTTTTTATTCAATTTTGGTCCCAGATGTATCCTTGATCTATCGAAGGCATTGTTAAACCAAAATAATGACAAAATAATTAGTTATGGGCTCTCAAAGTTAAGAAAATAAAAAAATGTTGCCCGAAAGGTCAACAAAACATAATTCTAAAAAAAAAACTAATAGTGATCGAGGAGTTCAAATACTCTTAAAAACTGCTCTTGACATCCCTTATTACAACGGTGTATTCCATGTATCATAAAACTCTACCAACTTGTCAAAAATAAGGCTTATAGGGAAAATGGAGTGAAAATTCAAAGTAAAAAATACACATTTCTATTTTGTATTTTGTTCAAAAACATCTTCCATTGTTCCAATACATAATGTGCGCGACATTTGGAGCCCATGAAACGGGGCCAAGTCATCTAATCCACGAGTTTGTGAACTCTCTAGTTGGGAACGCGTTGTCTATGAACTCTCTGACTGTGAGACCTGGCCAAACGTTGACGGAAAATCGCGTTTGGTGCGATGCTTGCCTAATTACATAATATGGATTTTTTGACTTGACCCTCAACGGGGACTGGAATTCTTGGAATTATTGCAAAATGATCGCCCTAGAGTGATGAGCGACGTGCTGATATTTCATGAAGATTGACTATTAGTATTTCAAAATGAGGCGGACAGCACACTATCGTCTCACAGTAAGAGTGTTCCTAGACAGAGCGTTCCCAACTAGAGAGTTCACAAACTCGTGGATTAGATGACTTGGCCCCGTTTCATGGGCTCCACCTGTCGCGCACATTGTGTATTGAACTATGGGAGATGTTTTAAACAAAATTCGTAATTAAACAAAATAAAAATGTGTATTTTTTCCTTTGAATTTTCACTACATTTTCCCATAAGCCTTATTTTTGACAAGTTGGTAGATTTTTATGATACATGGAATACACCGTTGTAATAAGGGATGTCAAGAGCAGTTTTTAAGAGTATTTGAACTCCTCGATCACTATTAGTTTTTTTTTTAGAATGATGTTTAGTTGACCTTTCGGGCAACATTTTTTTATTTTCTTAACTTTGAGAGCCCATAACTAATTATTTTGTCATTATTTTGGATTAACAATGCCTTCGATAGATCAAGGATACATCTGGGACTAAAATTGAATAAATAGTTTAAGCGAAAACATGTTCAAAAAAAAGTTGTATGGGTAAAGAGGTAAAATTTGGGAAAAAGATAAAAAATCACAAAAATAATCTTTAAAAAAAAATGTGAAGAGTTAGGGTCTTTTCTTTCAAATTGTCTTTTACAAATAGGTCCAGCTACACGCCTACCAAGTTTGTCTAACCCTCCACCAAACACCCTGTATAGTCGTCTAAAGGAGAATGCCCATTTTCATAAGCGATTTAGCTGATTGTGTCAACGTTATTTTAGCTTTATTTTATACAAAAATTGGTACATAATTATTCTGCTGTTGAACAAGGTTGTCGTCAAGTAGGGTTTTTTGTTACATTATTGATGTTTCTGTAGTATTCTATTTTGTTTTAAAGCACGAATTTATTGTCTTTACTTTTTAAAAACGACGTTTCGATTATGTTGCAATAGTCTTGGTCGCGGGGAGACTGGAACAGCGGCAGGTATCGTCTTCTTTATAACCGTTGTGTACTGTTTTTCTTGATTATATGACGTTAGATGGTGAAATCGTGATATAAACAACTAACAAAGTTTTTAAATGATTTTTAGAGACGATGTCGTCATTTTAACTAACCCCAATTTTGGCCATTCTCCTTTAAAATTGAACACCGACAAGAGCACGTAGCTTATCGCTTAATTTACCTTATTATATAAAAGTCGATATTTATTACTTAAGATAAGTACGGGTAAAATATCGAAAAGTTATACCTACTATATACTGTCGAAGGCAACACGAAATTAGTGAAGATTGACATAAATAAATGAATTTCTTTTAATTTTTGTATGTAGCTCAATGCTATTTATTTATAGAAATGGAAAAAAGCGACATCTTACGTCAGTAATTAGTTAATAGTAAAGTTAACCATTACGACGCAGGTGTTACGAAACAACTGGAAAGTTGTTACCTGCAGCGTTAGTTAGATGGCGCTTTAATGAGCCTTAATCGTAAACAATCAAAGGAGAATATAGTATTGGAAGTTTTCACGGCACGAAGCAGGGACTTGCGTAGTCTAGTTGGAATAGACGTTGGGGTACTGACCCAAAGACGCGAGTTCAAGCCTCGCCGCATGTGAAAATTTTTGAATGCTATTTTTCCTTAAAAAAAAAGGAATTACATTTTTCTTCTGTTTTCCCGATATTCGATTAAAATTAAACTCATGTTTCGGTTTTAATCGCGTGGTGTTTACTTTTAGCATTGTTTCTATGCTCAACGTTTTGAGACCTTTACAGGTCTCTTTTTACAGGTCTGTAAAGATCTGGAAACGTAGGGCATTGATAAAGCGCATAATATAAAAAAACAACGCGATTAAAACCGGAAAAAATAGTTTAATATTAAAGAATTAGTTAGCACTTGCACTCGCTAGCAAGAGTTGCCTTTTAATACCTGATTCGGTCGTTTACTCGAATAATGAACAGGGAAAGGTGAATAATCATAAATTCACCGTGTCGCGAGCCTGTGTGGCTTAGTTGGAAGCGCACTGACACCCGACAAGCGAAGAGCACGGGTTTGAATCTAGTCACGGGAAAAAAAATCATTTCACCTTTTTCTTATTTGTTGAAAATATATCAATTTTAAAATTTTACTTAAGTAATTCAACAATAAAAATAATTTGTTTTTTAGATAAATTTCAAAAGGTTGGCACCATCTAAGATTTGGATGATAATAAAGACTATATAATAACTTTATATCCCGATATACAAGCAGGGTCGGGTCAAGTCGCAGGGTCGGGTGGTACACGAGTCAAACCGCGGGGTGCAGATACTTACATAATAATATCTAATCATAATAAAAGAACGGACACAGACAACACAAAATATTATTTACACTTATTATTGCAGGAAACGATCACAATATCAAAACATTAATAATATTTAACTTGAATACCTATGTTGAATTTAATTGATCTATACTATAATATAGTTGCAACCCGCGGTTTCACCCGCGTAAGTCCCGATCCCGTGGGAATATCGGGATCAAAAGTAGCCTATGTTACTCCTCGATAATGTAGCTTACTATTGGTGAAAGTTTTTTTGAAATCGGTCCAGTGGTTTCGGAACTTATTCGTTACAAACAAACGAATCTTTCCTCTTTATAATTGGTACTATCTATATCTGTACTTATATTATAAACTACTAGACGGATTTCAAAAATCCTTTCACCAATAGAAAGCTACATTATCGAGGAGTAACATGCCTACTTTTAATCCCGATATTCCCACGGGATCGGAATAGGTGCCCAGTCTTACTTCTGGTTCAAAATTCCGTTTTAAGCTCAAAATAATCAAAAAATTATAGAATTTTTAGAAGCTTAAAAAGATCTTTTATACAGAATAAGTTGTAAGTGCTGTAACTGGCTTCCTAATTAACAATGACCTTTTATTTAGTGCTAAAGGTTAAAAAATAAATGTTCTTTTCTTTCCGCCATATTGGAATGAATAAGGTTTAATAAAAACTACGCTAGATGGCGTTATTTTTAATTTGTTAGTAATTAAGACATTCTTTGTAACTTAACACTTTCCATAGTTAACAAATCAATAATTACAAATACTATTAAATAACGTGGTATTTTCCTCTTTAGAATATTAGATAGTGATAATAGTAGGGAAACGATTACGACTCACAGTCGATGCATTCGGAAGGAGGTAGTTCGATATGGACGCCTCTAACTGTGATCTCGTGGACTCTAACTCGTGAAAATATCGAGCTTCGTATTAAAACATGGTAAAAAAAATACGTTACCTATTTAATAATATTTGAAGTTCACTACAACCATGTTAGTTCAAAATCGTACATCAATATGAATTTAAAAATGAATATAACAACAATAATTAAATTACATTAAGTTCTAAAACACCAAGTTACATAACACATTTACAATAACAGCCCCCCACACAGGTGCGGTATCGCGTCCCATTATTGCGGTATCGCGTCCCGATTCCTTACAACAACTGTATTTTTACCGCGCGATAATACTGCATGCGTTTTTGCGATATCGGTTTTGGTACATTTTCTATGAGAACTGCGTTTTTGCGGTAAACGCACCTGTTGAGGGTTGCTTTAACCACTGGCACCAGGAATTTTTACCATAACCTTAAATTAATCATTAACGATGCATTTCGATGATCCGTAGACTATACCTCGGTCGCTTTACACGCAGAATATCGTACATGTCAATGTATGTCAATTGTCAATGTCAATGTAAAGACACAGGAAAGCTACCGCGGTTCTTCCGTCGGAATCGGGATCGGATTCATTTGACAGTTGACAGCCGAATTTCGAACCGCGAAAATTTCAAATCGGCGCGTCGATTACTCATATCGATACCGAAGCCAAATTGAATGAATGCAACACAGAGAGAATTGAATTGAATTAAAGATTTTGAAAGAAAATCTTCAAATCGACGGCTGACGGCCATGGATGCGCGGTTTTAAAATTGAAAACTCCGCTGTCAGAGATGTCAAACTACTGCGTCGGGATCGAGTTGCTGTCAACGAACCAACCGCGGTAGCTTTCCAGAGGGGTCACCCTCTGTATCTTTGTCACTCCTGCGGCGTAATTTTTAGCGCGATTTTTTTTTCAAAAGAGACCACGTGATATTGACGCTGGAGTAACAGAAGATTTCGGAACGTAAGAATAGAACAAAATCTGTATGAGTAATTTAAAAAAAAACCTCGAGAATGTTAAAACAACATGATTGTATACTCTTGTTTATCCTTCTCGCACCTATCACCCCGATGTTGTTTTTGTGACAGAAAAGCTGTCTGGTTTGTGAAATGTGTCGAATTGTGTTTTATTCTAACTTTCCGTCGACGGTGACAGAGACATAGATAAAGGTCAATGTACGAAATTTTTGGTGTACAACGACCGAGATTTATTATAGTATTAGAGTTGTAAACAACGAATATAATAAAGTAAGTAACTTCTTTGATAAGTAGCTCATATTATAGTTTGAAGTAGGTAATTTAAGTGTTTCAACAATAGATACTATAATGATTAAATATTCTTGTATAATTCTTGCAAAGTATACCATTTACATTACCTATAACATTTGTTTGGATTTAGCCATTACTCGTTCCACGCGACGCCTCTGAACATGCTGTAGGAGAAGTCTAACCCCTTACTTATAAACGAAGACGAACTTTATGTAACGTTTGTCTTTTACTGTGACATGAAGTTTCTAAGGTAATAAACAGGGACAAACGTTACATAAACTTAGTCATCGTTTATAAGTAAGGGGGTATACACTAGTATTATACAGGAACTAAGCCACTAAGGAAGACGGATCTTGTTCCACTGCCGTCTTCCTTCTTCCAGATGAGCGTGTTGCATCTTATACCATATCATCACTTACCATCAGGTGAGATAGTGGGCAAATGTGTCGTCTAGAATGCAACTCCACTACATCCAGAATCCGATTTTCTGATTAGTCAAAGTTGATGTGCCGGCGATTGATGTTTATTAGTAACGGGTTGATTAAAATCACGTTTTTAGCATCAAATACCTACTCAAGATGTAATTGAGTTCATGCATAAGTAGTTTGTTGATGGTTGTAAATTTAAAAAATAAATCCATAGAGATCAAACCACATTTTTCATAAAAAGTGGATGTGGCGGGGTTGGATTGTAGACGACACAAATGCTCAACTATCGTGTATAAAATAACATTATTTTTTTGGAAGTTGGATAAAAAAAAATAATGACTTGTATTATTTATAATTAACAACTAAGAAACCGTTTGAAACCAAACCCCGTATGAAACAATACCTCTATTACCAATAAACTAGTAGATGTACCTACACCGTTGCAAATTAAACTATTACGGACGGTCTGTCTGTCTGTCTGACACGTACTAACTCAGAGATATAACACGTTTTTTTTGTTATTATTGTAACTAGTTTTATAATATTTATGTCGTGATTTTGTTTACATTGTATATTAGGTTAAGATTCCGTACCGGATGTTCACAAAACTCGACCAAAATTACAAATTATGATTGAAATATTATGCCAAGTCATAAGTACAAGTTGGCTTGCGCTTTCTTATATCCCATTTCCTAATTAATTTGCTAGTAGGAACTATTAATTTGAAGATGGGATGTAAGATAGCCGAACTAAATTCTACTATATCCCAGCTCATCTCCTAATTAATAATTATACCAATTGCATCACTGTCCCCCAACACCGAATTAACTTCGTTAAGCGGGCTACACACCTTCAGTTTTAACTGTGAGTTAAAAACTTATGAGAGTAGACAAAACAGATAACTGAACAGTTAAACTGACCATTTATCGAAATGTTATCAGTTAAAAGTTTCAGCTATACAGTTTCAACTGTTGGTCTGTAACCAGCTTTACTTATGAATTATGATATAAATTAAGAGGACTGTCTCCATTCTCTTTCTCCATACAAACGTAGTCGACGTTTTCCTCCCTGGATAAGGACATTAGAGCAAATATGTTTATGCCACAAAACCTATATCTGTCATGACTATGCATCTACCTTTTCATTTTTTTTTATTTTTTATAATTAGAAAATTAAAAAAATCAAAACGTAGATGCATAGTCATGACAGATATAGGTTTTATGGCATAAACATATTTGCTCTTATGTCTTTATCCAGGGAGGAAAACGTCGACTACGTTTGTATGGAGAAAGAGAATGGAGACGGTCCTCTTAAGATGTGAGAAAACTTTTGTCTTTTACAGAACTTAGTCGTTTGCCAATCATTTTAGAGGGTTTAATTAGCAAATGAGATGTAGCAAGCTTAATTTCAACTAAAACTCAATTTCTAATTATTAGCCTTCCATCCTATCTTCTAATTACAAGGATTGCTTTTAATTAGAAGATGGGGATTAGCAGACATAACACTCGTTTTTGAAAATATCTAAATTTTCCCGAGTATATGTATGGGAAACACTGTAAAATTAAAATCTTGAGAAGTCTACCAATTTCAAGTACAAAAAGGATTATTGGAATATATTTGGTGTCGTGAGGAGTGTCACGGTACAGGTACAGGCGATGTCACGACACTCGTACACCGCACATCGGCGTCGTAGCGGTGACGGCAGGTGTGGTCGAAGGTACTACGTCGCGTTGATCGGCACTAAAGCGACATTCAAACATTATATGAATTACTTGGTAAATATCCTAATAATATTATAAAGGTGAAAAACTACTGAACCGATTGCAATAAAACTTCGAATTTAGATAACTGGAAAAACAAGTCTGTAATATTGTTAGACACAATCGAGGCTTGTCAGTAATATGGAAAAGACCTCAACAATCTGTAAAACGTCGAAATGAACATCCTTTACGTTACGGTCCGCAGCTACAAGATAGATAGATACGTCTAGTCTGGTGGACGACGGGACACCGAACACTAAAACCTATTTATTTATGTTATAGCGTCCCCGACTTGCTACTTCGGGCACGCAGACGGGGTCCGCTAGTCCGCTGTCCCGTCAGGCCACTCCGCGACTCCGCGGAGCGAGCGTCAGGGATGCGGCAGACAGCTCGTGTCCCCGACACGAAC